>LZPO01087563.1:65328-82337 GCA_001675575.1 Neotoma lepida | reverse complement strand
GCATGTGCCACCACCCATTGATGAGTTGATTTTATTATGGTTTTTAGTGAAAAGTTCTCTAACTTTGGAGTCAGAGGGTCTGACTCAGGTCTTGGCNGTGTCGCTTACTTGTGCCCTCCCAATAGATGAGTCACTTCTATACGTCACCTGCTTTATGCACAGGCACGCCTACTCCACTGTAGTTCTTCNATCAATATTTACTGAAAAATGACCAAATAAGAAAATAAATACACATTAAGGTCTTTTTCCAGGTCAGAAGTACTTACTTCGTTAAGTCAGTAATGCCCATGTCAGACACACCTTAGAGGGATATTTCTTCTGTAGCACCTCCTGTGATGACTCCAGGCAGTTTAAAGGAGCTGCAGAGGTTTCGTAGTCATACCTGGCTCTTGGCATTTTGCCTGGGTTCTCCTGCCATTTGNTTGTTCCCCTTCTGTCACCTATAACCCTACTCTGAAAGGGAAGACTGCAGTTTTGTTCTTTGTAATTTTGAGAATGATGGTCTTGTCACTAAGGGTCTTGTACGTGTCACACATGCACTCTGCCTTGGGAATAAAGCACTGCATATTTGTTTACCATTGTGAGNCGGTTAAGGCATTTTCTGTGGTTTGACAGGGAACCAGACCTCCAGTAGCTGAGGAGGGATGCTGAAGACACAGNTGGCAAAGGAAAGCAGCTTTCTTTGGTACTTCCACCTTTTCATGCTACGAGCACCCACAGTATCCTCCCGTGCTGCATCCTTCCGTACTAGCAAACTGAAAAACATACTCACAACAGCATGACTTACTGCATCCTTGCTGGGTGNCAGCCTCACATTATCCTTTCGTTCTGACCCTGTTGTGCTTTTTAATTCTCATCACAGCCCAGTGAAGTAAGTGGCATTATCTCTTCATTTTACATGTAAGAAAATGAATCTTTAGAATACCTGTACTCATTCAATAATAACACATGGCTAATGACATAGATAGGAGTGGGACCCTGTGTGACTAACTGCTATGTATGCACCTCTTGAAATAGAGTAGAGAGAAAAGTCTAGAAGAAGTCGACATTAGTGGATCACGATTTTTCTTCCATTTGAAATTAAAATGAAATTAAAGCTTCTGGCATACTTCAAGTTGTGCTTTTCCATAGCAACACTTGGGTAGCTGATGGGAGTGGTGGAAGCTGGGGTGCTGGGGTGCTTTGTCTGTTACAGTACTGTTGATAGTTAGGAATGGTGGACTTATGGAATTAAAGTGTGTGAAGTCAACATTTGTACAAGTAAATTATTGCTGTTTTTCATTCTTGTGCTTCTTGGGAGGTAACTAATGTTTTAAGGACCCATCCCTAATTCTTTTCTTTGAAAATTCCTTTAGGGAAACAGAGTATGTTTTGGCAATGACNCTTTAAACATAATACTGTAATTTTACAAAAGAAAAAGAAAGAAAAACAATCAAAGGTTCTAACATAGTATGAGAATCTTAGACACAATAGCATGGTGTCCCTGTCTGTTCCCTGGGGAGCTTATTTCAGAGGTGGGAACTTAGGGAGTGACTCTGGTGAACTGCCTTGACCCCTTTGTGTCTGGAGCAAGTCTGGGGTATTTGGAGGGTGTGTAATTGNCCATCAAGTTCCTCGGGTCTTTGTGTTTACAGCTGAATGTGCTGCCCATATGAAGACAGCAACTGAACTCCTCCGCATCCAGAAATGAAAGGCTGTAAATTCGGATGGTGAATCCATTACAGAAGAGTGGACACTCCAACACTTGATTTTAGGCTGTCACTTCAGATGGATGTGGGAAAGAAAAAAAATGCAAAACAAAGCCCACAAATTACCACATAAAGTCAACTTTAGACTTGGGTGCATGTTTTTCCTGGGCAAATCCTCCCTCCAGTGGCCAGATAGTAGAATACAAAGGCATAGAAACTAACTGGGAGGAGCAGGCATACAGTACAGTATAATACCCAGGAAGGAGAAGGCATACAGTAGAGTATAGTAGTCAGAAGGCACAGGCATACAGTTCAAGATCGTATCCAGGAAGGAGCAGGCATGCAGTACAGTATAGTACCCAGGAAGGAGCAGGCATGCAGTGCAGTGTAGTACCCAGGAAGGAGCAGGCATGCAGTGCAGTGTAGTACCCATAGGGTACAGGTATAGAGTACAGTATAGTACCCAGAAGGCACAGGCATAGAGTTCAGTATAGCACCCAGAAGGCACAGGCATAGACTCACAGTACAGTATGGTAATTTACTTACACATGTTTTGGGAATATCTTTTGTTTCATGAAAAATAAACAAAACTCTTCTTAAGTACAAGGTGGCAAAGCAAGAAAGGGAAAAGGAAAAAAGGAAGGAAAGAGAAGAAAAGGGAAGGAAGCAGAGAAAGGAATAGTGTAAGAAGAGAATATCAAAACAAAAGCCCNTTTATTTCTACTAAAGCATCCCGGTTTAGCTCTCTCTTCCTTCATGGAGTCTTCTCCAATCACCCAAATGGTATGTGAATCCTCCCTAAACAGTCCAATACAGAAAACAACAGAACAAGAGTAATTTAGTAAGATTCTTTTTAGGACAAGGACCTGACCTAGATGCAAAGGTGTGGTAGCTTAAAACAGCCCTCAGGTTTAATTAGGGAATTGAGTGAAAAAGTATAAAACTTGCAACTTTATGTGGGAAAGCACAATAGATGGCACAGGGAAAACGTAAAGGCTATTCTGCCAATTTGTGTTTTTAGAAGTTTCTTACTGATGCGTATGCATTGTACATAGTGCTGAGTTTCATAAGGACACTTTTGACCATATTCACATCTTTTCCTATCCTCTCTCCCTTCATTCCTTCCCATACTGCCACCCCTTCCTTTCCTAGTGTCCTTTCCACTGTTATATCTTACATACACATAAGTGCTTTCTCGTGTCTATAAGGAATCTGGCCTCAACAAATGTTAGAAAACATATTCAATTCTTAAAGGTGACGACGAAGGTACATCTCCAGCTGTAAGACCTATGTAGGTCAGGGGAAAATGATAGAGAATTCCTGGCCAGGAAGAGCATAAGTAAAACCTAGCAGGAATTTGACTCAAAGTTACCAGCCTCTCAAACCTGTCTAGGTTTTTCACCACATCAGATTGCAAGTTCTAAGAAATTTCACCCAGCGCGTCTAGGACAAAGAATTTAACATATGGTGGGTGTTCCTGTAGAGCACACTTGCTCAGTTTCCATGCTGGTGACTCTACAAAGCAGAGGGNGGGGATAGATAGCTAGGAACAGGGAAGCAAGATTAGAATGAGCATAGCAAGNACTTGGCACACTCATTTGAGAAGGGATGAAAACGGATGCTAAGAACCACAGCTCTTTGCAGATGGCTATAAATCCTGCCTTAGTCTCCTTGTAAGTGTGCCTGGCCAAACACAGCATAAATTTGAGATTTCTGAAGACTGACAAGAGAAGATACGTGCTTCTTATTCTTGATGTTGAATTTATTTTACAAAATTATACTGTTAACCCTAATTTCCCTCACCCTGCTTTTATAAAAAGGTTATGAGTTGAGTTATAATTTCAAAAACATCTTAGGAATAACACAAGGTAAATATTTTTCTTAAAAATGCAGTTTATTTGTCATAGAAACTAAAACACCAGAGTTCATTGATTGCTATATTAAATACATGAATTATAAAATAACCGTTCATAAAACTTTACATACAATGAATGGATTCCAGTCTCTATGGTGATACATACAGTACATGTACATGTCCNGTGAACTTCAGATAATCACTCTGCTGCAACCAGTCCAGTTCTCCCTCTCATTAGTAAGCAGTGAAGTAGCTACAGAGTCATGCTGATGAGACAGAGAAAACCCTGACTAACAGGTGACTGTGGGAATGCTTTGGAAACAGGCCCCCTGGCTACACTAACTCAGTAGACACACAAGGAGTTGTGGATTCAAACCTATTCGCTCTTAACTTCAGTCCCCACAGAATTAGATACTGTAGGTTAGATCATGCACAAAAGCTTCTTGAGATGCAAGTTTAGTTGATAAAAACATAGGACCTTTGACTGATATTAATACTGTAAATTGCGCTGGCTTTTTTTGTTGAGATTCTAGGAACAAAAGCTTCTGGCTTAGGGGGACTGGGTCACTGAAAATTCACAGGCAACAGGAGATAGTGCTAATGGGTGGAAGGTGGGTCAGCCCAGCCAAGAGGCAGCCAAGGAGGGGTGAGTATAGACACCATATGCTAAACAAAACCAAGTTGCCTAGCAACATCAGAAAAGCATCTTCTTTAAGTACTCTGTCCAGGACTGAAGTACATATCTGTTAATGCCTGCACCATTGTACTGTATACAGAATACATATACGTGAATATTTACATCTCATATTTAAAGTGTTTGGATTTGATCTGCCTTACCGTAGGGAGATGGTACAGGTAATGGAGTCAATAGGCACATTTTGTGAGATGTCTGGCAAACTTAAGTGATTGCAGTTTCTAACAGGTTCCAGATCTGCTTCTGATTAGGAAATTAGATCGTTCATTCTTTAGTAAGTATGCATAGTCTTCATTGTGGGCAAAGAGGATTCAACATTGTTTGCCTGTGCCACCACCACCCTCTAGGACTGTATATGACAAAAATGGAAATACAATGGATGTAAAGATTTTGGGACAAAAAAGCAAAATAAAACCAGAAAGCCTCATTAAGTTAATCATTTGTACCTCTGAGTTTGACACATTAGATTGAATGTAGTAAATTATAATCCATTTTCCTGTACTGCCCCTTTACATATATCTTTTAAAATTCCAATTAAGAATTGGACTCAGGCTGTCCCAGCAATAGAAGATTTATTTAGGAAGAACTCAACTGCTAAAGTCAGGGATGGAATGAGAACCTGTCCTGCTCAGTTCTGAAATGGAATAATAGAATTTGGTCCTTGAGGAGGCATGCTGAGGACCAACTCCATTCTTCCATCATGTTAAGTCCTTCTGTAGATATGTCTGGAATCCACTCTCTAGGCAGTATTCTATATGGGAATTATAAAGTAGTCAGGAAGAAGATCTTTCTCCTATGTCCCTTTTCCCACCTAGAACAGAAGTCCATTGGAAGAGGGGTGTGGGTCCATCCTGGAAGCAGTAGCTGAGGCCATAAATAGTCCTCTAAGATCTACTTCCATTACTGATACTTCAGAAGTTATTTTTTTTCCACATAGTAGGTCAAATTTAATCCCTAAAACCTATTACATTACCAGGGCAAGGATCTGGTAAGATGTGGCTCTGTGCTGCCTAGAATACTCAAGCCCCTGGGCTCAACCTCTAGCACCACCATAAAAAAATTAAATAGAAGGAGGGAGGTGAGGGAAAGGTGGCGAGGGAGAGGGCAGTTAAATTGTAACAAAAGCAATGTAACTCTCAAATGACATAATTGATTCCTACAGTTCTTATTCCAGTACACACACTTGTGTGTGTGTGTGTGTGTGTGTGTGTGTGTGTGTGTACGTGTGTATTCCACTCCACTCTTTGACAGATAAAAGAACACAACTATATGTTTTAATATAGAGTACATTGGTCATCTACTTTGATATAATATNGCAGATGGTCCAGTTATTTAAATATCAACACATAACCAACAGATATTCTTTTTACATTTTCTATGAAAACCCAGGCAGGTTAAAACAATAAGCATCATCTTAAAATAAGGTGCTTATCAATTACATTGAAGATATGAACATACAAATTTTACAATGGTCTTATAGAAAAAGTTAACAATAAATAGGCAGAAGAAAAATTGGGCAAGATTTATGTAAATAATAAAAAAATACACAGGTTGAAATAAAATACTGCAGCANGAATGATTTGGCAAATTTTTTCTTCTACGGCATGAGGAAACTCTTTCTGACCCCAGAGATGATCGTATGTGCTAAGCTGGGAAGAACTATATACTTGCGTAAGAAGTTACTTCTAGATTGGAGGGGAAAAAAAATCAAAGCAAAGTGTATTCTTTCATTCTTAAAACCTTCCTTTGAGTAGCAATTGAACNGATATGACCTAAGTCAAACAGGATCATCACTAAACTAGTTCTTCATCTGAAATAAAAGTTAGATGGTGTTTCAAAGGAGATGGTGAAGCTGATGACAATGGTTTGTAGAATGGTTATCATATAGAGTCTGCATCTCTTCTCACTCATGGAGATTTCACTGTCCTACCAGTGCTAAATAGGAGCTCTTGTTTCTCCTCAACTACTTCAGTCAGTTTTAAGAGATGCATACATGGCTAAGGGAACATCGGTAAATGAACTCTTATTGTGCTAATTCCCCCTAAATCTCTGGCCAAGTGTATCTGGATAGTACAGATACAGAAATTAAAAGAATGGAGTGGGAATTATCTTTTTGGAAAATAAGAAACAAAGTCGTAGTATACCTCTCTATTACTGAAGTTACATTCTTTCGGCTATTCTGAGCATCATACGCAAGGAAGTATTTTTTTTCATGGGTCTGTGAATGAGCAAATTTTCTCAACATTGCTGTAATTGTAAATATGGATGGCATCTTTCAAAATTCCCTCGTCTAAATATTAGAGCATTCATTTTGAGGACATGGCCCAAGCCTGATAAAGATACCGCCCCGCCATTTAGCTTACGATCTAGAGAAATTGTCTTGGTATTCCGGATATTAAACAGAAAGAATGTCCCCAACACATACATCTAAGTTTTAAAGGTGAGCAATCAGCTGCTGCTCTCACAGTTCAGTATGGGATTGATGAAATTCAACTAACAGCAGGGAAGCAGATATGGCATTTTATTAACATTCATAGTAATTTACAAATAGTTCTCTGGTATTAAAATTTACCTATCAGGTTCTTGATAGGGAGGGCCAAAAGGAGAGAAGGCAGGCATGTTTGGACCAGATAAAGTACAGATTTTCTCAAGTGGGCCCCATAATGGTAGGTGAAGTATAATTAAAGAGGTAAAAAAGCCATTTGTATATTTTCACATATGACTGAGAGTTAGCTGGGTGGCAGGCATAGTAGAAGTACCCTGTTTCACATCAACTGCACAATGAACCTGCCAATCTTCAGCATTTTATCTGGAACTTACCTTAGTTGCACAAAGAGTCCATTGGCTAGTTCTGATTTTTATGTTTGCGTTAGGACACATCATCTGGCATTCCTGGAAAGAAATATTCGGGTTTCTCGGTTGCTTTCTCCTCTTGCCAGCCCTTGGTTGCAGGGTTGGCTCTCCTGTGATGACAACAGGGTCTTGTTTGATGGCGTGTTTACGCAATCGGGAGAGCATAGGAGGTGCTTAGCATGGGAATGACACAGTTTGAGTCAATCTATTTGCAACAGATGATTCAACATCGTGGTTTTGAATCTCACAATTTATTGCTAACAATGTCCTAGGTAGCTTGATGGGGAAGCTTCAGTAATGCTATACTGTTTGAACCAAATTCAGTAACTATTTCATTATACAGAGAACTCAAACAATATAGCATTTATAACAGTTACAAAGCACTTTGTGCTACTTTAAGCACCTCTTGTTCCAGAATTGCAAATAAAATCTTACGGAAAAAAAAAAAGAGCATTTAACCCCCATTTTACAGATGAGGAACCTGAGGTACAGAGAGGCTCAGTGACTGGGCCAAACACTCGGGTAAGCACTCAAAGCAAGGAAAGAAATGTGGGACCCCAGCATTCTGTTTTGTCCTGTAGATTTTTCAGTTGTTGTTCTAGCTTGGAAAACGCCAGTGCTAAAACTGGAGGAGAATACGCTCAATTCACATATGGAACTATTTGTGTAGCATTTCCTAGAAAGAGTTTCTGGCTCCCTTACACACATTCTCTATGCATGGGAATTCTAGCCCCAGAAAGAAAACTTTGAATATTTGAAAACTTGAGGTTGTCTTGTTATCTACAGTAAATGAGGTGTAAAATTAGCTTTTCAGGAACATATATTTATTGTCAGTGCTGAATCCAAGACTCAGTAATACATAACTTAGGAGAAGTACGAGCTTTCTATCTGCCTGTGTTAAGAACCACAGTGTCAGTGACATGTCAACTCTCTCTAAAAAAGTAGACCCATCTTGTCTCTGTCAGCTATCTCAGAAAATAATGTTATTGTTCTAAATGACAAGAGTTCAGATTGCTCTGGGTTTAGCAGGATATTCAATATCCACAGCTCTCTGGCGAACCCAACTGTTGGTATTTGACTTATCACCTCTGAGATGTTACCCAAGTCGGGTAGCATATTCATTTGCAAGCAATTTGAACTTGAAACTGGAGGACGCAGAGGTGCTCACTGGCCCTAGTTCCCTATAGATCTTGATGCTCTAGACAGAGCTAAGTTGGGGAGTTTGTGACTTGTGGGTATAATCTTCATCATTTTCAATACGGATGAGACCAGTCCGTCCATGGTGGAGAAATGCAGGAGTGTGATATGAGGAAGCATCAGATTTCCATTTATAGCCCGAGTTACACGCCCCAGAGTCCTTTGACTTGGTTGCTTGTAGCATAACTGGGATCCACTTCTGAGCCCCAACTCCACCTTTTGGAGAAACAAAATGGAGAGTGTTTCTTCCATTCGTCTCACAGACGTCTCTGTTCCTGAGTTTAAAACAATTATAAGGACAGAAAAGCAAATCCCTGTAGTAAGAAACCAGACTTTTCGAATGAAACATTTTATTGTAAATAGCTCCTCATAGGTATTCCTCGTGCTTCATTCCCCACCCACCCTTGTTTTTTTTTTCTTTTGTTTGTTTCGTTTTTTTTAAAATGATGTTTATTTTCAGGAATAGTGTTTCCATGGGGTGTGGTGTTACATTAAAATGANCCCCCCTGCACAGCAGGAGTTGAATGTTTCATTGTAACTTTGGTTCCATGCCCAAGACACATCTTCTCTTGATCTGCTGAAACTGGTTCCATTGCTGAATTTTTCCTTCACACAATATATTTTTATAGTTCTCTTCTTCTGGATCAACATACACACGTTTCATTAAATGCAGCATATAATGTAGATTTTTTTTCAACAGGGTCATTATAAACTGTCAAGTAAGAAACCTTGAATAATGGCTTTAAAGCACACAGTCTTGGCTACAGGGAAAGTAGTTCTTAGCTTTTGATTTCCCTTATGTCGGTGTAAACAATTTTGCCATCTTTGAAGGTTTAAAAGCATTGCCTTCTGGGGGTATGAGCTGTGTTCTTGATTTTTCTGTAAGACAGAGGAAAATAACTTATCAATCATCACCTGTGTTAACAGCTAAATCAGAACAAAAGCAAACTCTTAAACAAGACAAGTTTTGTTCAATCTCTGNTACCAAAACCAAACCAAAACCCAAAACAAGCTTTTAAAAATAAAGATAAAAACATTATTATTCTTGTCTATGTTTTGAGTTGAATACTTTTTGGAAAGTCATATAATATCTCTAGGCTTAGTTGCTTTAAGAGAAAAAAGAATTATTTATTCCATGATTTATTGAACTAAGATACATATAGAGAACTAACAGTTTTTATAGTTAGTGCCTGAATATGTTAGCTATTATCATTATTGCCAGATGCCATTTTAAAAGCTACATTATCTACAACTTTCTATGATTTACTTTTAGATCACACAACCTGTTCTACAATTACAATCACTGGCATGTTTTCTCACCCTAGGGATTGATGGGAGAACACTCTGAGAATTCTGCACTACAGACTCTTTGGTTGACTCTTAAATGTTCCTGAAAAGGAGCTGAGGCCATGGGGCTTTCTCCCTGTTCCAAGTATTACTGTCTGGGTTTTCACTTAAATGGAACTCTCCTTTATAATGTTCTCTCTTCCAAGGAAAGCCAGAGATGGCACAAGGGGACATGCTATCATGGGCCAGGGATGGTACAAGAGGACATGCTATCATGGGCCAGGGATGGTACAAGAGGACATGCTATCATGGGCCAGGGATGGTACAAGAGGACATGCTATCATGCCTTGCTTAAGGACAGGCCTTCACTCTGAATGTCATGGATAGAGAAAACAAAAATTTTCTTTGTTGTTGCATCAAGTTATTCAGCTTCCCTAAGCTGTAAGACGAATCTTAAATGGTCTTGTAAATTTTGAAAGGTTAGAGAAACAAAACAAGCCACAGCCAACCTCACCTTGCCAACTCCTCAGCTGATCTTGTTTTTTTAGACTGAAGGCTTTGAGTCTACCGGAATGGAGCTCAGCTGAACTGCTGCTAAGAGGCTATAAGCTTAAGGGGCCTGAAAATCCTCTAGTTCCTGGTCCCCATGCCTTACATACCTTTCTGCTTCCTGCCAGCACTTCCTGGGATTAAAGGCGTGTACACCTTTCTCTGCCCAGACATAACTTCCTTTCTAGTGCTGGGATTAAAGGCGTGTGTGCCACCATTTTCCGGCCTCTATGTTTATCTAGTGGCTGTTCTGTTTTCTGACCTCAGATAAGTTTATTAGGGTGCACAATATATTGGGGGGCACAATATAATCACCACATTTCTCCTTTTTTGTCTGAAATCATAAAAGAAGGTTATAACTAATACAAGAAAAACTATATCCAATAAATATATACAGTCAAGAATTACATTAACAATGTCTAGTCCATTAACATTCAACAGATTCAGACAAAAAACTTCATTTATATATTAACAATGTCCAGTTCATTAATATTTGACAAATTTAGACAAAAAATTTTCTTATTTATCCTATTTTGGTGAGTCTAATCCAAAATTGTATACAATATACAAAAATCCAATCCAATGTAAAATATTTAAAACTAGTAGTTGTCTTTTAAAAGTAGATTCAATAATCTACCTTTTTACTTATATCATATCTATATCCTCTCTTTTTTGTAGTAGATTTAATGATCTACCCTTTTATCCTATTACTTTTACATCTTTTTTTAGAGTAGATTCAATGATACAGGTTTTTTTATATTAGTTATAACTTTTTTTAAATTTTTAAAATTTTTATTAGAGAAAGAGGGGAAATGTGGTGGTATTTTATCTATGTCACCCAATAAAATTTATCTGAGGATCAGAAGAACAAGGTCAGCCGCTAGCCTTGCAATGTTAGCACATGCCCTTAATCCTATCACCTAGCAGGCAGGGTCTGTCTGGACCTCTGTGAGTTCCAGGTCACATTAGGAACAGAGTCAAGCGTGGAGATATTAGCACACGTCTTTAATCCCAACATCAACCATAGAACTCTGGAGGTCTATATAGACAGACAGGAAGTGATGTAGGTAGGCTGAGAGAGGAAAATGGGTGAACAGAACAGAAAGGGATATAGACCTGGAGATATAGGAAATCACACACTCTTTTGGAAGCAGCAGCATTGGTGAGGTGAGGCTGACGGTTGTTCCTAATTCCTCTGATCTCTGTCAGATTTTCACCCTATTTCTGGCCCTGTGTTTTTATTTAACAAGACCGTTTAGAAATTTGTCTTACACTAAGCAGCAATTTTTTTCATCCAAATAAATAATGAAAGTATTGATTCTGCAGAAAGATTATGTTATTGCCCCAGAAATGTTGACCAAGATCCAAATTGATAAAAAAGGAGATATTTTGTATCTCCATCACATTTCCAAATCACCACATAGAGGCACATTAAACAGACAAACTCTTGCTGTAGGTACAAGTTAGACGTATCTATAATGCATATTTGTGTGAACATTTTGCTCCAAAGGTTTAGATTAAGATGGTGAGTGTAGTCACAGAGTAGGCTATGGGGAAGATGTATAGTGAATGAGAGAGTGAGGTTATGATGGGAGAGGGCACAGAAGATGGCCAGGTAGGTAAAAGCACTTGCTACATAAGCCTGATGACCTGAGTTTGGATCCCCAGAATCCATAAAGAGGCTGGATGTTGTGGTACTTATATGTAACCCAGCACTTCTATAATGATATGGGAGGTGGAGACAGGAGAATTACCTGGAATCTTACAGACCATCTAGCCTGGAGTACATAGTACAGCCACAGAAGAAAGAGAGAGTTTGCCTCATCAATGTGGAAAGAAAGAACCAACCTCCACACACACATGAAACAAAAAAAATGAATGAAGGAATGGCTAAATAGACAAATAAAAGAGAGTCCACTACGGGGAGGAGGCATTGCCAAGAGGCATTAAAAGATTGGTGATGTGTACACACACTGTCTTCAGTATTCATAATTCTTTCTCTTGTTTTTCAGAGGAGAGAATTGGAGTGGGATGACAGTAGAGATGTGGGCAGAAGTGTTATGATCTCTGCTTAACACTTCAACAAAAGATGACCTCCTCAGCAAGAAGCCATGGGCTAGAGCACCACTAGTGGGGGCCAGAACAACATTGGAGAAGGTTGGGTCTCAGATAGGCTGAGACTAGTCATTGTGCATTCTTAGAATGGCCCTTTGAAGAGCACATGTTTGACACATACTCTCAGGATGGCCAGTCTTCGGTCACTTCTCCAAGAAAAGACTTCAAAGACCTAGTCAGTCATAGCCAGTGAAATTGCAACAATCATTCAGAAGCAGAATCCCTCTTCTCCTCCTCTCTCCTCTCAATAAACACTGAGCCCCATGGATGGAAGGAAGGCACGAGATCTATAGCCAAATCATGAACCCATTTGTCTTCAGGGGTATCTGATCTTGACTAAGATAGGATAAGAAAAGATATGAGATTAAATCAAATATGAGACTGAAGTTTTAAACTGAGCAAGAGTTTCAGGTACTAGAAGTGAATGGGAAGTGGGGGAATACATTGAAGAATTATTTAAAGGATGAGGAAAGGAAATGAGACTGGACCGAGAAGATGAGACTCAATTCACATTTACACCACACTGCCACAAGAGTTCAATAACGTTCTCGGGGGGCAGAGAGATGGCTCTTTGGTTAAGAGCACTGGCTGCTTTTCCAGAAGACCCAGATTTGATTCCCAGCACTCAGGTGGTAGCAGCTAACAACCACCTGTAACTCCAGTTTCAGGAGACCCAATGCCCTCTTCTGGCTTCTGTGGACACTGCACACATGTGGTGAACAGATACACATTCAGGCAAAACACCCATCCACATAAGATACAATAATATGTTTTAAAAAAGAATACTANTCTTCATTCTCTGGCAAAGAGATCTCATCCAAACCTATACAACAATGTTTTAGACAGATGTTTATGTATCTGTATACATAAAATAAATAGATTCCCTTCCAAAGGCATTTACTTGCAAGTTTTCAGTTTATATTCTATGAAAGATTGCATCATATATTCTGGATCATAGGCATATATCATTTGCATTTCCTTTTCTGTTTGATTTTGGCCATGGCTAGCCTTGTACTCACAATTCCCTTGTCCTCACTGTCCCAGTGTTGGGACTGTAGCTATCTGCCACCACAATAGGCATCATTTCTGCCTGTCATAGTTAGCTAGATAACACTTGTTCTCTTTAGCACATGTTAGATTTTAAAACCTATTAGTTTATAAGCAATTTCCTAGGATTTTACATTTCTACAAATTAAGGAGTATCTTTAAAGGAAATTATTATTGCTACTGTGAGGCCAGCTGCATTTAAACTGAGTAACTTCAATTATCCAGAATCACACTGTGAGCCCCAGAGATTCTTTTAAGCAAGTTCTGACTTTTACCCTCCTTCTCTGAAGCACACTACTTGCAGCTATCATTCTGAAACCCTATATGCCAGCAGGCTCTGAACCAAGAGCATGCGACCTCTGATTTGTGACTTTAGTATCTTCAAACAATATTTTTATTGATTATTTAAGATTTTCACACAATATATTTTGATAATATTCACTTTATTCCTCCAACTCCTTCCATACCAACTCCGATCCCTACCTCCTTAACTTTTGTTCTCAAGTGCTTTTTAAACCCACTGAGTCTAATTTGTTCTATTCTTGGGTGGTGGCTTTCCAGTGGAGTACAGCTGACCTACCCTGGACCACACCCTCAAAGAAAANTGCCTCTCTCTCAGCAGCTATCATTTGCCAAAGACTGTAGTATCTTAAAGGCACTACCATTCACCCAGTCACACTATTTGGAAACCTGGGGACAGGTCTCACACTTTTCATTCCTTCAGAATTCAAATGCAATTTATCATTTAATAAATTCATATGAACTTCAGTAAAAGATAGCCATTGTTATTTCTATTTTACTGATAAAGAAATGACGTTGAGATTTGTTAAGTAATTGATCTGTGCAAGTATGGGGGTGAAAACATATAATATTGAATGGGAACTAATTGAAGCCAGGGGGTAGAGGCTTCCTTGGCTTGTCTATTGACATAGGAGGTGATACTGTCATGGATTGGATTATTATCCCATAAAATACCTGAGGGAATTAAGTAGGTTCTTTTTGCCCTTCTATTCCTTCTCTTATATGAAGACACAGTGTCTCTTACAGAACACACAGCAAGGTGTCATCTTGGAAACAGAAACTGAGCCTTCACCAGACATAGATCCTCAATGATTGGATGTAGACTTCCTAAACTCCAAACTGTGAAAAATAACTCCTTAATATTTATAAATCACCAAGTCTGGGTAGTTTTTATGGGAGTGCAGACCCACAAAATCTTAAAATATAATAAGAGAATAGCATTTATTTTACAGGGCTGTTACTAGTGTTAGATAAAAATATAGTTATGACCTTTTTGGCTGGGGCTAGATATTGAAATCAGGGCGATGTAAATGCTAGGATGTTGCATTTTTAAAAACTACCAGGGATCACTTACAGTACTGCTCAAAGAAAGCATGGATGACTATGAATCACTTTGCTTTAAAGAATGTATATCTTTCTATGTAAGTTAGTTTTAGGCTTATGAACAGTCAATTATTGACTTAGTATACACAAGATCATCTGTAGGATGCTCATACTATCTGATCNCTTTTCTTCTTTCCACCTTTATCTAAATTGCTTTGCAGACACAAATAACACCATTCAGTTTTCAGTAGTGTTGGCTTTCCATTAGTTAATCAAGGCAAGATTATTTTCTGAAAAGAGGCAACTTGTTTGGATTTATGTTATAATCTTCTTGGAAATACTGAAAGTTATACTTTCATATTTATATTACAAAAATCAACAAATGTAGTAACTAACTTTAAAAATAATAGCAGNTAGCNAGGAATTGTAAATTAATTATTTTGCAGGCAATTTGGTAAGTATTTTTTATGTATGGCAACATTTAATTGTCTCAACACATCACCATGCTGCAAGTAAATACTTAAAGACTCATGTAGATTAAATAAATTGTCTACTATCACACTTCTAGTCAGTGGCAGAATTCACACTATAATTGACTTCTGCAATTCTCAACCACTGTCATTTTCCCTGCATACACTTCATACTGATCAGATTCATTATCACATTCATTTGCTATTGTATGTCTACATTAGTCCTTCATTTTAGAGAGAATGACTAAGTATCAATTATGTGCTGCTTCAAAGCACATAGCCAATCTTGAATATCCCCCAGGAATGCCCCNAAACTTAGCAGAAACTGTGGAGATGACACAGTGTGATTCTACAATACAACAAACATCTGAGAGACATATGAGACAGCAGAAGAAGCTGTGGCGCCTGCATGACAATGTGAACATCCTTTGGAATGCAGTAGAGATGCCCTGCTATTTGCTGATTAAAACTGACTGCGGCATGAGGCTNGTGGGNGCAGCTGCTACTCCTGCCAAGCACAGCTGCATGGCAGTGGACAGTCACTTGATGCCATGTTTCTAACTGGAAAATGGGAATAAAAGTGGAGTGATTGATGAGGATTAAAGCACTTGTTGCTCAGAATAACTCCCAGTACATGACAGCTTGAGTGTTACTGAAGTTTCCTGCCTTTCTACCTGATACTTACGAGATCTGGTTTGCCTTTCCTAATTTACCGTGTAGCATTGCCTCTTTAATAATTTTATCTACTCTTTTATTTTGAGGAGGAACTGTTTGCTGACATCGTGACCCCTTTAGTGCTGAACTAGTGTCGTCCTCCTTTACANCCTATGCTCTCCCTCCCTTTACGAGCCTCAGTCTTCTTAGTGGGTGGCAAAGTTATCTCCAGACAAAGGATAGNTTTCAGACTCTAAAGAAAATGTTTAGGAAGAAGAAATAGAGCCAGAGGATTGATAATCAAAGGGCATAAACTTTCTAAGCCTTTTTGGTTCACTCTTCCAACTTCAGGTCATGCTAAGCCTTCTTCTTTGTTTCACAGGGAGGCAATGAGGTTGACNTTCACGGAGAGGGAAAGTGTCTCTCTTCTATCTTTCTGTTTGCTAGAAGAAGAATAACTAATATGAAGCCTAGAAGGGAACTCTGCACAATGTAGTTTCACAGAATAATCAAAGTCGAAGTGGTCCATAGGAAGTACATGTAGGATGGCAGGGGCAACCCCCCCTTGATGAACTGTAAGTAGCATTGAGCTTTGTGGTTTCCATTGCTGATTGGATATCAGAACCACCTGCTATGCTGTGAACTGCAGACCAGTCCCTGCTCTCCATCCTTCCCACCTGCCATCAACTCTATCAGCTCAAGTGGTCTGGCTCATGGAGTACATGATAAGGCTGCTGTGCCTGTTATGTTCAGCACTGAGAAGATTGAGAACCACAAGCTAGAATTACTGATGTATGCGCTCATCAGATACGGGCTTGGTAATGACCATAACAAGACTTCATCTTTTTTTTTTCTTGAATCGATGTTGAAAAGTATCTTATTTTAAAACAAGATCCAAGTTCACATAATATCATGCTTTCCTGTCTTCTGTTGTAGAAAGATTGGGACAGAATTGCAGCAGTGGTCATAATCGGTTTCTNTGAGTCTCAGAACTGNCATTTTCATACTGGAGAAATACTAAAGATGCAATGACNTTTTCTCATGTGGTNGATACACAGANACAACTCCTTCTGGGTGATGGACAGCCACAATGAGAACTCTAAGATTCACAGAATGCAATTTCTTAAGGCAATATAATTACACTGAAAACATCACTTCTACACCATATAACTTTAAGTTTTAAAAATAGTCCACCTGGATTGGACCCATGTCTTATTTTATGGCTAACTAAACTGTTTGGTTTGAAAAAAAAAAAA
>LZPO01087562.1:61770-80467 GCA_001675575.1 Neotoma lepida | reverse complement strand
CTTGTGCTTGCTTGCACATTGGAGCTAATCTCTCCAGCTCTGGATACTTACTGTTTTTGATTGCCTTGCCCTAAAAGAATATCACTATGGTAGGCATTCATCACTTCCGTGTCACAACACAGAACAAATTCATTTTAAAAATATACTGAGTCCTAAAATAAACAAAGACATTGATGAGTAAACCAGTCTATTGACATAATGGTTCCAATATTTATTCCTTAACCAAAGGAAAGGCTCTTCTCAAAGTACCTGGTAAGACAGAGCTAGTGAAACATCTACTGACNTGAAAATATAACCCAGGACTTGAAAGTATTCAACTTTTAGAATATGGAGTAGTATCTAGATGCCGCCTAGCCCACAAAATTTCATTATACAGGCAAACATATCCATCTGTGAGGCATTGCTGGTTATATAATATAGCCAATTATAAAATTANACTATAATGTCCTTGGCAATAGTGTTTTGTTGTTGTTGTTAGTGACCATCTCCCTATTGGAGTTGCAATATATACAAGACTTTTGTGAATGATGAGTCCAGCAGCCCCTGCCATGGAGAGCGTACTCAGATGCAATTGGTACAATAGCACTTAAGAGAAATGTTCTGCAGACAAATAGGCAGCCTNAGAACTTTCACAAAGCAGGAAAGAACCAATATATACCCACTGACACATGTCTACATAAATTGNAATGTATTTAGAAAGACCTGAGGTGATTTGTAAAGGGCANAGTCCACCTTTTTACTGCTTGAGAATAGAGAGAAAAAGTAATTCATACTTTTAAATTAGCTTTGAGTCATAGCNGGGAGAGGCCCGAATGGAAGNAGTTATCAGCTGAGTAATCTCATTAATTTGAGGTAGCACTGAGTCGAGCACTCCAGGTATTAGCTTCTCAAATCTGTTCATGACGTCACATACNTCATCCGACTTTCCCCGTGTCTCCAGCTACAGACACCCAGAAAACAACTCACAAGGGATTAATACAAGATTTAGGTGACATTATTAAAAGGCTATATAGAAATGAATTTTGGGGCAAGGGTAATAAAGGAATGAAGGCTATGGATTAGGGTACTTCAAGACTTCCACTTCAAACTAAAATGACCCCACATAAGTTCTTTCTCTCCATCACTTTCAAGCTTACATTATGTATTCATAAATCTAAAAAGCTCAAACAATCCAGCGTAGTGGTTCTCAGCCTGTGGGTTACAACACCTTTGAGGGGCAAATGATATTTTCATTCACAGGGGTCGCCTAAGACCATAGGAAAACACAGATATTTANATTATGATTCATAACAGTAGCAAAATTACAGTTATGAAGTAGCAATGAAAGTAATTTTGTAGTTGGGGGTCANCACAACCTGAGGGACTGTAGATGTAAAGGATGGCAGCNTTAGGAAGGGTGAGAACCACTGATATAGAGCATATGAAGCAGCAGGGGGGGAGTCCTCTCTTTACTTCATCTTTAGCATGTAACTTAGGAGCTACTCTCATGGTGTAACACCTGCTGGGTGTGTAAATAATACTCATCATAAAGACAAATNCNTATTTCTCTCATGTTTAGAAGTTACTTTTTTCATTTAAAGCATCTCTGAAGTCCTTTTTCATGACTGTTCACATTGATCTCTCTTAGAAAGCTTGAAGAACCATCTATAACATAAGCATATTATCATTTGTTTTTCCAGTATTTTATTGGGAAATCTTTGTGGGGTTTCCAATGGTTTTTGAATTAAACATGGTGTCATAGGAATATCTTTCTCATAAGAATAAGATGTATAAGGGTATTTGGGGATTATTAATAAATACAGAGGGCTGAGGTGTTACTTTGAGANAGAAAACAGCATCAGAACCACAGACAGGACAGGAAGGCTCAGGGAAAAGGTCAAAACAAGGGGCCCAGAAGACTAATTTTTGATCCCCCAAGTGGCAGTGGAAAAATTATTATTTTATTTTTTTAACTTTTCATTTATTTATTTCATGTGTTTGTGGAGGGGATGGAGGGTGCATGCCATCATGTTTGCATGTGGAAGTCAGAAGATAACTTGCATATAGGTCCCAGTATCCAACTCAGGCCATCAGCTCAGTGGCAAATGCCTTTACCCATTGAAGAATCTTGTCACCAGCCTCAACAATTACTTTTAGAGTCACTGCAGTTCAGGCTCNTTTATCACTCTGCAGTTTATAAATATCACATTTGATGTTTACAAATATTTGATAATATCCCCCTTTTTAAAACCGTCTACCATCTTTCATACACACTATATGACCCTGGCTAACTTTTTTTTTTTAGAGGTACATGCTACTTTTTCTTTTTTGCATTTATTGCCATCAAGCATCCTCTCTGTCTGAGGTATTTGACACAGTGTCATCTCTATTCCTGGAATTCTTTTGTTCCTCCCCTCCACTCAGCTGGACTCATGACTCTGATCTCCCCAGCTGAGGTAGAACACTGGTGTACATCCTACACATGTACTGCTTGGGAANTACCAGGATAACAACCAGGCGCTGTAACTAATAAATCTGTGTGTTTGTTGTTTCAGGCGAGTCTGTTCTCTGTCCTTCACCTGGCACCAGCTTTCTACCAGGGTATGACTTACTGCTAACCATGTAAAAGGGCTAGACTGCATTTTATTTTTAAATAGCCATGTGTTAGTTTATGCAAATGGTATGTATGCATTCAATAAATCTTTACAGAGAGGACAGCTGCATGGAATCTTGTGTGCTAAGTATGTGGTTATATCAGTTAGGACGCCACTGTCTGCCTCCACTCCAAGGGATTCAAGACTAGAAAGACGCATAGTGGTTGAGCAACCAACCACATTCGATTGTTATGAGGACTATAGCTGGCTGCAGTGGCGCCTTTCAGGAGACTCTTGGCCCCAGAAGAAAGTCTTTAAGTGTGAAGAAACTGCACATGGATTTAGTGGGATGGAGGGACAATGATGAAAGACAGTTTCCACACAGGCACTGTTGGAGGCAGTTGTTCAGTTGCCACAGGGAGCTCCAGACCAGAGAAACAGGTGTCTCTTGCAAGAGTCAGAACAGTGAAAAGCCCAGTGTCTCAGATGACTGACAGCCTTGGCTTCACCTGGGAAGGAGTCTGGAGCAAACAGATTTATCACAAGGTTTTCCTTGCATTCAGATACAAGTAGCCCAGGCACACATCACGTTCCACATGGGTTAACATCGTGACTTCCAAACTGAGATGTCTCCCTCTATCTGATGAGAATTTCCCATAAAGGGGATCAGAATGTGTATCATGAGCAGGTACCATACATAGCAGGCAGGGGATTTGCACCTTGGCCTAGTGAGAAGGATTGGGCAGGGCGATTGAGGCAAACTCACATGCAGCTGTAATGTGAAGAAACAACACAACTTTGGGAGAAGGAGAGTGATGGCAAGAAGATAAAATGATAAGAGCCACTGTGATGATGTAAACTGGCTAAGGATTCCATTCCCTACTAGGCACCACACACTGCACCACACACTCAGATGCATGCCTGTGCGTGCACGCGCACACACACACACACACACACACACACACACACATAATCGAACACATATACACACACATACACACATATATTCATACACACATGCCTGTGCAAAAATTTTCCTTAAAATGTCTACGGCATTCTTTGAAGTGACAGGGTTAGAGCATGTCGAGGCTGATACACGCTCTTCACGTTCCATTGAGCCCATCCACGGTTCCCTGTCTGTTGCTGCATGGAGAAGCCTGGAAGTAATCTCACAGGAAATTTGTCCAGAGATTTGTATGACCTTGTGCTTGGGATTTTGTTATTGCTGAGTATTATCGGGAGTGATTTTTTAAAAATGTGTTTGCATCAAGATGTTAGGTGTCTTTGTGCATTTCATCCCCTGAAGGTTTCCAATGTGCTTCTCCGACAGCAGAGAGGGATAAAAACGGAAGCACTACTATTAGGCGTTCTTTCAGAGGCGAGCATGGGGCATCATCCACTTATTATAAAGGAGCTTCTTGTGGAATCACTGCAGAATTTCATGCTCTGAGGAAGTCACAAGAGGAGAATTACAATATCAAGCCACTGCAACAGAGCCCTTTGCACGACAGGGCTCACTGAATATCTGATACCCANTCTCATATCTCATTCCTTACCAATCTAAATACATCCTCCAAGTGCTATTTTGCCCAGAATATTTGGAAATAACTGATTTTCTTTTGAAGATAGCTCACCATTTAAAAGAAAAGGATGCATTTTTTATGACACTTTGAGGGTTACACATGGTTCAAANCCACTTGGGATTTATTGTTATGTCTACAATTGCATGCGTTTTACATAAATAACACATTTCACCCTGCCACAAATAGGTCTGTCTTGCTGAATACTGAATAAGGGCTAGTCTCTTGCTCTGAAGCTCACAGCCCCACTAAAGAGATGGTTGCGGCCTGTGAAGGAAAAGGTGGAGTAGTGCCTGTCAGTCCCCAAGAATAGGTCACCTAGAANCAGACATGAGGAGGCTGTGAGAGAAAAACCATGACTGCACCCACAGAGTCTTTCANTGAAGCCACGGANCTATCTGTCGCACTGTGGATGTCCCACATGTGGAGTTAGAACAGCTGTGCACATGGCTCAGCTCTGACCTTCAGCAACTGTTACAAATCGATCATCTCAATCCTCTCTGAAATCAAAGACCTGTTATATGCTCAACCTGCAAAAGAAGCCTGGTTAGCTTGGCCTTTTAGCTGCATCTGCTGAGCTCCTAGCCAAGATCATGGTAAGTGATCTCAGGGCTTCCCTTTGCAAACACTGCTCAGCCTGGCTGACAGATCTCCTCCTCCTATGNGAGCCACACCCTGGCTGCAATCACAGAACAAGGATGTGGAATGGGAAGTTAGCACAATTCTTGGAAACTTGTTATGCAGANGGTGGAGGACAGCATGGGCTTGTATACTGGTTGTGTTGTGTTTGTTTGCTTTGTTTCGTCTTTGGTCAACCTGACACAAGCTAGAGTCATCTGGGAAGAGGAACCTCAATTTACAAATTCAACCATCAGANTGGCTACAGGTAAGTCTGTGGGGGCACTTTATTGATTAACTATTGATGTGAGAAGGCCCCAACCACACTGGGTAGTAGCAGCCCTGGACATGTGGTCCTGAGTGCTATACAAAAGCAGGCTGAGCAAGCCCTGGAGAGCAAACCAGGAAGCTGTGTTCCTCCATTGCCACTGNTTCAGTTCCAGGGTCCAGGTTCATGCCTGGACTTTCTTCAATGATGGACTGTAATCTATGAGGTGAAATAAACCCTTTCTTGTCCAAGTTGCTTTTGGTCATGGCTCTTATCACAGTAATGGAAAGCAAACGAAGATACTATGAAAACATAAAGACCTGAATATAAATTCCCAGCACCTATATAAAACCTGGGTGTAACAAGAGGTCTCTAATCTCAATACTGGGGCGGGAAAGAAGACAGAGGATCCCTGGAACTTGCTGATCAGATAGCTTATCCAAATTAGTGAGTTCCAGNTTCAGTGAGAGACCCTGTTTCAAAAGAAAGAAACAGAGCAATAGAAGAGGAGACGTGACATCAACTATTGGTCTATGTGTGCACATATATGTCCATACACTTGTACAGATACACACACAAACATGTAAGCATGTATGCAGGGAACAGAGAGGAAGAGAGAAAGAGAGAGAGAGAAATCGAGATCTACATGGCTATATGCTAGGCATAGTACAATGATTTTCACACATTTTCTCNGTTAATTCTAAAACAACTTTGAAAGTTTATGATAATCCAAAAGAGAAAAAACAAACAACAGCAACAAAAAACTCCTCTAATTGTTAAAATCATAAAGCCATGAAACTGGTGAGATTGTCAGGGGAATTCATTAGAGTCCATTTGTCCATTTTATTTGTCAAGGTCTGCCCGTGTGTGTGTGTGTGTGTGTGTGTGTGTGTGTGTGTCTGCATGTGTGAGTGTGTGAGAGAGTGTGTAATTGTGTGTGAGTGTATGTGAGTGTGTGTGAGCCTGTGAGTATAGGTACATGCATGCCACTGTGCATGTGTGGACATCAGAAGAAAAACCTTAGGAGTAGCCTTAGCTCTCTGTCCGGTGAGAGGTTGGCTTTCTTCTGTTTTGCTACTGAGCTGCATATCCAGGCTATGTGGCCCACAAGCTTCTGGAGCATTCTGTGCTATCCTCACAGCTCATCAAGAGCACTGGGGTTATGGGCACAACCACAGCATCCAGCTTTTACTTTCTACATCTGGAAATTCTCTACTTCATGGGGCTGGAGCAATGGCACAGTGGTTAGGGTCACTGGCTGCTTTTCCAGAGGACCCACATGGGGACTCACAATTGTCTGTAATTCCAGTCCCAGATCTGACACCTTCTCCAGCCTCCAAGAGCACCATGCATGTATATGGTACACAGACATAAATGTAGGAAAAAACACCTGTGAGTGTTAAAAAATAAAATTTAAATATAAACAATTACATAAAATTTCTCCACTTCTGTCATGCCCATCATAATAGAGGTGAAGCAGCATCTCACTCTGATTCAATTTTCATTTTTCTATGACTAATATGTGGTATCACTGTTTATGACCTTGCTGCCCACTTGTCTTCTGAGGGACTTTGTGGCTGGATTCCATTTTGTGTGCTGAGCTCCTGGCCTGGCTCCTGAGAGTAGCACTAATCCTTCCTTTGTTTAGCACACCTTTTTTTTTCTCTTACCTTTTGTTTCTTTCTCTTATCGCCCTATGTGAATCTTGTCTGTGAGTCTCCCAAGGATNGAAGGCCTATGCAANACTTGATTCAGGAAACCCAGAAAACTGTGGTACCTGAGAAATCAAGTTTAGGACTTGTCTATTCAGATTCTTTACACATTTCCACAAGGGGCTATTTACCATAGCATTATTGAGCTGTAAGTGTTCTTCATATAGTTTAGATATAAGTCCCCATGTATATTTTGATGTATAATTCACAAATTGTTTTTTCCATTCTACATATTAACTTTTCAGTTTCTTGATAGTTTCTATTAAATAAAAAATGTATGAGCATGTGTGTTTTTATATTTGTGTAGGGGGCTCTGAGTATTTATGTGAGTTCATGTGCATGTATGCACATATGTGCACAGTGACAATCTTGGGTGTCATTCCTCATGTGCTGTCCACCTTGTTTTAGAGGCAAGGTCTTTTATTAGCCTGAAAGTCATCAAGTAGTCCAGGCAGGGACTACTAGGGAGCACCAGAGATCTGCTTATGTCTAGGCCTCCTAGACTTGGGATTTCAAGCACATGCCACCACACTGAGAAATTTTATTTTTTTATGTGCATTCTGGAAATTGAACTCAGATCTTGATGCTTGCAAAACAAGCATCTCACCAACTGAACTATCTCTCCAGGTCCCTACAGGACAACATTTATTATTATTATCATCATCATTATTATTATTATTATTATTATTATTATTATTAATTGCATTGAGTATGTATGTGTACGTGTGTGTGTGTGTGTGTGTGTGTGTGTGTGTGTGTGTCCGCACTCTTGTGAAAATGTACCACGGAGCATGTATGGAGATCAGAGGACAACTTTGTGGAGTTGGTTATCTCCTTCTTCCACCTTATAGAAGATCTTAGGATTGAACCTAGGGCTCCAGTCTTGTACTTAAACCTTCCAACCCCAATATCACCCCTCTCTGTTTTCATTTATTTTTTATGTGTGTATGTTTATCTGCATGTATGTGTACCATATGCATGCAGTTCCCAAAGAAGTCATAAGTGGGTGTCAGAACCCCTAGAGCTGTCATTAAGGATGATTGTGAGCTGCCATGGGGGTGCTGGGAACTAAACCCAGGTCCTCTGCAAGAAAGACAAGTAATCTTACCCACTGAGATGACTCTCCAGGCCTCTCTTGTTTTCATATTTCCTACATTCTACTTTTCTCTTTCNATTAATGTATACCCCTCCTAATGGCCTCTTCTAGTTTTCAAGAGANCCTGAAAGGAAATACCATACATGTTTCAATAAGGCTGCTTCCAGAAGCCCTGAGTTATCAAACAAAACCCCAGTACCAGGAATGGGATATCTCTTTAGGAGTCAGTCAAGGAGGCTTCAACGGCTCCCCAAACAATGCGGCTCTTGCCACTCCACCAGACATAGATGATTAGACCCTACTGCTGATGATTCCCCACACCTAGATACATGAGACGGATAAAACAAGCTGGAAGCTTCCTCCCTATCAAATAACTTTCATAGTCCTAGATGGAGCTATGCTGGCTTCTGGAGGACAAAAGACATCATTGGTCTTGTCTAGCTATGAATCATACAGTCCATGACACCAATTTGTCAGACAAAATATGCCAACCCCTGAAATAGTGGCTCTACTGTCAGTGACAATAATCAACTCACCTCAGATAGGATATTAGACCTATTCCACAGGAAGGAATCCATGCCCCCCCCACAC
Organism: Neotoma lepida; assembly: GCA_001675575.1. Lineage (NCBI taxonomy): Eukaryota > Metazoa > Chordata > Mammalia > Rodentia > Cricetidae > Neotoma > Neotoma lepida. The sequence goes on along the minus strand of LZPO01087562.1, from coordinate 72,029 downwards.
ACACACACACGTACACACACACAAAATGGTCAAAACCCATCAGGGCTGAAAGATTAGGTGTTTGTAGGTAACCAAATACTATTGTGTAGCCAAACAGATACAATATTGAATTGCCCTCTAAATATTTGTTTATACCCATAAACAAATGCTTTTCTCTGTATAAATCAGAGAAGCCTCTTTTTCCAGAGAATGGTGGAGACTGCAGAGACTTAAGGCCACACAAGATGATGATGGTGGGTGACAGAGAAGTACTCAGCCCTAAACAGGACATTTTTATCAACCCATCTAAGACATAGGAGTTATTGTGGCAGGAATACAGTGGAGAAAATGTAGGAGCCAGAAGACACAGAGACAGGTTTAACCAGCTATTTGTCTTTCAGCTTAAATAGTCACCTGTCAAATTTGNATGACTTTGGATGTGACTCTAGCTCCCCCATTAAATACATAAATAGAGAAAATTCAGCCACTTCTTTTTCTGGGCTATTTAAAATAAATTCTGTTCAAAGACATNAGGGGGAAAAGGTTAATGTTAAAATAATGCAAGCAAATGGTGGCTGGTAGAATCGCAATGATAGATGGTCTCTTGAATCCTGTCTACTGTGGAAGCACAGGGTGCTGAGGAGTCCCATGTATGGTGCTTCTGACCTCCATTTATCATAATTACAGCATAGATTTCAGGTCATTCACTGACAGGGAGTGTCTAGAGTTTGCTGTTTAACCGAAGATATTCTCTGCTTAGAAATCTTTCTGGGATCCTTTATCATCTAAGATAGATGTGTACCTGGTCCCTCACAAATTGAATGAAGCTGAGATTAGTGGGAAGGGTGTTCTCGGAAGTCTCATACTTGTTCATGCTCTGAAACAACATGTATTGGGCTCTGTTCTTTCTCTCTCAAGTCTCTAAAGATGAGGAGATGGATTTGTAAAGAGACTGGTGTCCTGATCTCTTTCCTTGTCTCCAATCTCAGGAATAAGCTTTCTCAGGTCTGATTTGGGATGTGTGCTTTCCAAGAAAGTGTCTGCCACAATCTCACATCAAATAATACGCTGTTTCTGTTTTCCAAGAATCTAGATATTAAATACCCACTCTCATTAAAAATAATGAGAAATACCCAGGAAAATTCTGGTCCCATTCCTTCATCTCCACCATCATGCTCGGTACTTACCTGTGATGGCGGTTCTTGGCTGTCAGCTTGACTATATCTGGAATGAACTACAATCCAGAAATTGAGGACATACATGTGAGAGATTTTCTGCATGGTTTGAAGTGTGTGAATCCACTCTAGAAAGGACCTTCNAGGTAGGATGGCACACACCTTTGATCCAGATCTTGAGGTTGGAAGACATATGCCTTCGATCCAGATCCTAAGGCAGTGAAGACACAGGCCTTTAATTTGGATCTTGAGATGGGAAGACATACCTTTATCATGGGCCATACCTTCTGCTGGAAGTCTATATAAAGAACATAAAAGGAGCAAGCATTTTCTTTTTGTCTGCTTGTCCTTACCTTGCTAGCATATCCATTTCTTCACTGGCATTGGAGACTGCTTCTTCTGGATTCCAGCATGTACAGAAACCCAGCTGAGGTATCCAGACTTGTGGGACTGAGTAACTACTAGATCCTCAGACTTTCTGTTCATAGCTAGCCTGAAAGTCATTCCAATAAATCCCATGGGAGGTGTGTGTGTGTGTGTGTGTGTGGTGTATGTGTGTGGCTGTGTTTGCCTGTGTGTGTATGTTTGCCTGTGTGTAGAGAGAGAGAGAGAAAGAGAGAGAGAGATTCATTGCATAAGTTCTGTGACTCTAGAGAACCCTGACTAATACAGTGCCCTTGTTTATAGTTCTACTGAAAGAGCTGAGGCAGACACTCCTATATGAAGGCTCCTCCTGTATAAATCCAGCCACTCACATATAAGGCCAGATGTTCTCATCTATCTTCGTCATCAAGTGACAGCATTCACCAGGAAAGGGTTCTCTATCTGCTCAAAAGGCCTGATCACATGCTGTGGGTTTCCCACTCTTAGGTAGCTCCCACTGACATTGAAATGGGCTCTTCTCTCCACGTGAACANGAACCTGTGAATTTACTTCACTCTGCAAATGCAGTATCTTAAACACCAAGAATTAGGAATGTAATCTCAGTGGTACAGCATCGTGCTTGGTATATGGAGTTAACCCTCTACACCATGAAAAGAAGAAAAACATGACTTGGAAGTGGTGAAAATCAATTGGTTCATTTTTTCCTTTGGCCAGATCATTTTTATAAGGGAAATGAAGAAATATTGCAGCATTATTTTCAAGTTCATTTTTAGCCTCTACTGCCTAGGGCAATGTCTAAAAGAAAAAAGATCCTACAGAGGCATTCACTCATAAAACCACACTGCAAAACAGGTAAGGTTGTGAGTGTTGAAATAACTGATCAAACATTTTAAACCTCTACAAGAATGAGGCTTTCATGAAACTGAGAACTTCCATGCCTTGTTCACTGCTACATGCTCAGGACATCAACATATCGGGAACATACATAGATGGACACTTAACTTATAATGAATACTGGAAACTGAGTTGCAAATTCACTTCACAATAAGGATTTACCCCTCAGCAAAAGTTGTGCTTATNCCCATGAGCAGGTGGGTTCTATCTCTCTATCAATTAAAAAACAAGAAAATAGTTCAGAGCAAAGTGAAAGCAAAGTTTATTGGCAAGTGTTACAGACTCTTTAAATATATGAACAGAGGCCCCAGAGGCTGCCAATCCGACGGAGGAAGAAGGTATTCGGGTTTCATGTGCCCCATGCTGGGATTTCCTTCCTTCTATCCACTACTGGATCTAACTTGTTCTTGTGTTCTTTATGGTGCAGGGATTTGCAGTAATTGACTCTCNATCTCTGTCTTTGTCTCTTTACACAAGCACAGAAATAACTGCAATAGGAAAATGGATACATTAATAACATCTCACATTAAATGAAAATGGTCAAAATGCAATAATATAAGTAACATTTCATCAACTAGATAGTCTTAATAAAATGGACAAATTCATAGAAACTTGAGAATCTACCAGACCACATCACTCAGCACTAGGATGCCTAAGTGTAACCATAGCTAGAGAGAAGTCTGTAGCAATAATCAAATTCCTTCAATGGAGGAAAGCTTGGGGTCACATAACCTTATTCATATTTATCAAATACTGTAGGCGGAAGTTTCTGTTCTGTCAGCAANTCCCAAATATCCAGCAGCCACTTCCCAAATTACCACACAGAGGCTTATATTAATTATAAATGCTTGACCAGTAGCGCAGGCTTATTGCTAACTAGCTCTTACACTTAAATTAACTGATAATTCTTATTTATGTTTAGCCATGTGGTTTGGTATCTTTTCTTAGTAGGACATTCTCATCTTGCTGCCTCTGCATCTGGCTCATGACTCTTGACTCCGACCTTCCTCTTCCCAGCCTTCTTAGTTTGGTCACCCTGCCTATACTTCCTGCCTGGCTACTGGCCAATCAGGATTTTTTAAACCAATTCTGGTGACAAATCTTTACAGTCTACAAGAGGATTATTCCACAGCGAAATACCTACAGAAGAACCAACACCAANCCTTGAATTTTTCTGAAAGGATGAATATAAAATAATTTTAACTCACATGAGACTAGTGTTACCTTGAGATTAAAAATAACATGAGTATACTTCCAGAAAATTAAATGATAACCCAAATCCTGGGACTATTGAGACAAAAATCCTCAAGAAAATTCTAGCAAACTTAATTCAGGAATGTATTGAAAGGATCATACACCACGGACNTGTGAGAATTATTCCTGAAATGCAAGGATGGTTCAACCCATGAAAATCTATTAATGCATTGCATCTCATTAACAGAACAGAGAAGCAATTCAATGACAATTATAACTCCTTCCCCTCAAATATCTCAACTACCTTAAGCACTAGACAAAAAAATTCCTAAAGTTGTGACTGGAGGAATGGCTCAGTGGTTAGAAGAACTTTCTGCTCTTCCAGAGGACCCAAGTTTAGTTCTCAATGCACACATCAAGGGGCTCACAACTATTTGTAGCTCTACCACAGGGTGTTTGATGTCCTCTCCTGGCCTCTGTGGGTACCTGCATGACTGTGGCATAAACACAGAGACTCCCAGTGAGATCAAGTCCAGCCTGGTCTACATAGCAAGGCCCTATCCAAAATAATAAATAAGTAAAAATTTAAAAAGAAAAAAGGAAGAGAGGAGGAGGAGAAGAAAGAGGAAGAAGAAGAGGAGGAGGAAGAGAAGTTTTGTCATGTGATAATGGTTTGAAAGCACTTGTGCACACACTGTAGGATAAGAAGATACTAGTGCCCTCATGTTGCCATCAGGCCATCAACATTGTGCCCATGAAGTTTGTGCTCTGTAGAAGACCAAATGCAAAACTGATTTCTAATCACCCAGAGTAACAAAAGCATGGCCCAAAGATAGAACATTTAAAGATGGAACACTTATTCTGGTGCCGCTGTTTAAAAGGAGCAGCATCAAGTGCATATTGGACAGCATATTTGCATAGACAAGAGCCATGCCCTAAAAGAAACAAGGCAGCTGTTCATCATGATGCAGGACTGGAAGTACCAGAAACCATCCTGAAATCCAGCCAGGCCACAGAAGTACTTCTATGCAGTGCCCCATAATTTACCTTTTTTTCATATTCTCCCAAACAAAAGAATTTTCTTTTATTTTTTTTAGCTTTGTGCTTTTGAATTAATCATATTTTTCACTACTCTATGTCATTTTCATATTTGAAAATTTTTAGTACTATAGTATAAACTGTATAATGACTTTTAAAACAATTTTGTTTGTATTTGTTGTTGCTTATTTGTTTGAAAATTTGACTATTATCTAAATTGTGATTTTTGAGTTTACTTGTGTATAAATACTCAGTATGAATGTAAAAATTTAGAAATTTTTTCAGGAAATGAAGAAATATGCTTTAGGTAAAAGGTAAAATTTCAGTAGCCACTCACTGTGAGTGATGGCAGATTGTCTGTGTAGATATCTCAGGCATCTGCAGCNAAAATGGATGCATGTAGTGAACAGCCAAGAAGCTATGCACTTTTATTTGGGGTATATTCTTCTAATAATATGTCTCATTTGATCATAATTATTGTGCTGGTATTTCGTTATTTGTTTATACCATGTATTTATAATTTTTAAAGTAAGTTATTATTATCAATTTCATAATATAAGGTGGCTCATAAAATATTTTATCATGTNTTTTGGCTTAACCAAACAAATAACCTTTAAATATAAATACATACCTTTTAAGAAATCATTAAAGGTGGTAATGGCACATGCCTTTAAATCCCAGTACTCAGGACTAGAGGCAGGCAGATCTTTAAGTTTGAGGCCAGTTGGCCTATAGAGTGAGTTCCAGGACAGTCAGGGCTACACAGAGAAACCCTGTCTCAAACCACCCCTTGCAAAAAAAGAAAAGAAAAGAAATGATTATGATTATTTTTTTCTAGATTTCCTAGATTTTCCTAGATATATTTAAGGTGCTGATCTTTTGAGATTTTTATGTTTCAGGATTCTGGATCTTTGGGATTTCAACATTTGGGACAATGGCATGAAAGATTTTTAGAAAAAAAACAAATTTATTGATCATACTGCAAGAAACAAGGGCTGACTGGGCAGTAATAAGAATATTGATGGCCAGGCATTGTCTTTTCAGATTGTGATCAAACATCTATTCCCAAACATGATTAACTAAACAATTACAGAATAACATTTTTAAAATTCCCATAATGTCTCATGTTAAAAAGCAAATACTCAGTAAAATAGCAACAGAAAGAAACCAGCCCGTCATATATAGAAATGTCAAGAATGAAACCATGGACATTTCTGTTCCATATTGAATGTTTTAACCAAAGTAATTAGGCATGAAAAAATAGTAAGTGGCACTTAGACTAGAAGAAGTAAAAATTTTGTTTTTAGACATGATCTTGTAGGTAAGAAAACATAAAGATATCTCTCTCTCTCTATGTCTCTCTGTCTCTCTGTCTCTCTGTCTCTCTCTCTCTCTCTCTTACACACACACACACACACACACACAAATGAATCCAGTAAAATAGTATAGTCAATATCAACTGTGTATCTACACACTGTGAAAAATTAGGAAAAAAATTTAAATTATTTTATCAAGTCNTTAAAAGGAATAAGATACTTGGGAATCAAAATGTTTGATTTTGATTCAGCAAAAACAGCAAAAACGTTTGTATAACTATAGAACGTTCCTGAAACTAATGAAGACATAATCAAATGGGAAGATATCCCATGTTCACAGATTGTGAGATTTGATAGTAACATGTCATTGTCACTCCTAGTGACATGCAGATTCAATGCAACTTCTATTAAAACTCTCATGGTGTGGGATGACTCATCCCCGAGAGGCTTGAGGGCCAGCCGGCCCAAACAAGTAAAAAAGATACATTCTGAGAGCCAGCCTGGCTCTGCCTAGGGGCCTTAGCAACAGCAGCTGAAACATGAGCTGGAGACGACCTGGACCAATGAGAGGCAGCCATGTCACACCAGCAGATGCATATTCATCAGACCTTCCTCCNGGGTGGGGTGGAGGGTATATAAGCTTGCCTCTTCCAGAGTAAACTGAGCTTGTTGTTTCGACATTCTCCCGGAGTCTGTGTGTCTTGACTTCTGCNCCTACTTGGCCCCCTCCCCATAAAGGGAACAACAACACAGGACCCCTGCTACACCATGGTACTTTTGTTCAGAATAGAAAAACTCATTCTGAAATTTCATGTGGCCCAAAGTAGCAAGAACAAACAGAACAAGGGAGCTCGAATGCACACTTCCTGATTTGANACTTCTACGAGTCCTTAGTGGTCTGTAACTCAGTAGTCTATAAAGATGGGTACATACGTAGATGGATGAAACAGATTGGAGAGATCAGAAACCATCACAGGACTTTTAATGACTTTTAATATAGGACAGTATTTGTTACTTTTCTGTAAATATCATGGCCAAGGCAACTTACAGAAAGAAGATATTATTTTGGCTTATGACTTCAATGGGTCAGAGTCCATAAAGGCAGGGGCCATGTATNAGCAGGCANTTGGAGCAGGAAGCTGAAAGGCCACATCCTCAACCACAGCAGAATCATAGAAATCACATTGGAAGTAGGGTGAATTTATATGTTCCCGAAAAGAGAGAGCCAATTTTCTTTAAGGGCATGGCCCCTGGGAGATCAATCATGTTCCCACTGAAGGCTCCACCAACAAAAGTATTTAAATTGGACTCAATGAGTTTTTAAAAATAGAGGAGACACAATATTGGCTGGATGACAAAGAGGCGAGATGGATCCAGAGGAGCTGGTGTAAGGGACGAATAAAGAGCTAACGACAGTATATGACCTTCCCAAGAAAATAACANAGGGGTAAGAAAAAGAAAGAAGCTTTTGTTCTGCTTCTTTTCAATGTCCAGGGACAAAATATGGCATACTGATACTAAAAGTATCCATACCTATTTTCCAGAAAGTCAGTGAGGGAAAACAAACATCAAGTTTAAGATGCCCCAGATAGTTCACCTCCTTTATTGCTAGTAAAATTATTCTGGCTTTGTCTATTATGAGGTGGTAGGTTCAGTCTGTATTCTCTTGCCTTGAAATAACTTATTTGAGGCAGCTGTGCCTCTTTCCAACACAGCCGGTATATTTCACTTTCTCTTTCCTCTNGTCCTTGTATTTTATGAAAACAGTTGCACCCCTTCCAACTATCTGCATTTGCCTCATCAAACCAGGTCTTCCCTGTTCTAGTTTGGTCTCTCTTACTGTGATAAAGCACACCAACCAAGAGTAATCAGGGAAGGAAATGGTTCATTTTAGCTTATAGGTTATAGCCTATCACTGAGACAGGATCCTGCTCAAGGCAGGAATTGGAGCCNAGACCGTGGAGGAATGCCTCTTATTAGCTTGCTCTCATGCCTTGGTCAGCCTTCCTTCTATGACACTCAGGACCATCTGCCCAGGGACAACAATTCTCACAGTAGATTGGGCTTTCCTACATCAATTAGCAATCAAGAAAATGCCACACAGACATGCCCACAGGCCAATCTGATGGAGGCAATTCCTCAGTTGAGGTTTCCTCTTCCTAGGTTACTGACTCTAGGTTTGCATCAAGTTGACAGCTAGAGCTACTGGTGACATTTCTTAGAGAAGTCTTCATCTGTACATAAGGTAGTTGTTTTAAAGAAAAATTTAAAACTATGTGTACTTCTTGGTTTTCTTTTTTTAACCTTTACAAGCAACACAGCAAGATTTACAGGAATGGTAACTAGGCAACCAAAACAAAAATCTAAATAATGTCATCTTGTTAGGGAGCTCTGGGAACACTTTGCACAGGCCCTACTGTCTTGCTAAAGGTCACTGACGATTCCTAGTGACACATCTCCTAGTACAATCTTCACTGCAATAATGTGAGCATTTATCAGCCATCATGGATTCTTTGATAAACAGATAGTTTCAAGTGTGCAAACTGTGTAGCTCAGAAATGAACTGATACAAAGTAGACACTAGAATGAAAACACAGTACTTACATCAGAGCGAATCTCCCAGCATTTACTCAGGGCAATTTAGAATTCATAAGGAAAATCAATAGATTCTTGTACCTTCCACAGAAAGAAAAATTCTCACAACCTAAGCATCTTCAGCTTGAATTTNGGCAATGTGTGCGCCCGTTAACATAAAATAGCCATCTACCATCTCCCAGGTACAGTGGTCTATGTGTTCATGTGCATCATTTTATTTAATTCTCATATCAGTTCTGTATTATCATAATAATCTCATAGATGGGGAAGAAAACTGCTAAGTGAGGGATAAGCTGATATTAAGCTTGTATCTATTTGATTTAAATGATGGCACTGGTGTCTACTGACATGCATTAGCTCATTCATCAAATGTTTATTGACTGCCGTTCCTGTTGGTGCAGTAGTTTTTGTTGTTGCTGGCTGAGATACTATGCTTCTCACTAAGATGTGTGCTCTGTTGTTGAGTAGGTGCTTGAAAATTCATGTAGTTNTAATATAGGGAGGTGTCAGATAAATTCAATGGTGCAGAGGAAGTACCAACATGGAGGCGGTGACAAAGTTTTACATCACAAAGCCACAGGGCTTTTGANGGAGACTACAGGCTTAGGGAAGATCAGTTCGGGTCACCCCAGAGAGCTTCTCCTTCTATCTTGCAGTTGGCACAGAGGATTAATACCTTTCCAGACACGAGGTCTTTTCATTAGGTCAGGCTTGCTCAATGGATGGCTGAATGCAGACTTCATTTTTCTTCAGAGTAACAAGATGAGGGTGAGATTTGGTGGCAGTGTACATGAATTTCTCGAAGTGGCTAAGATAGGGGACTTGCTCTCTCTCTCTCTTTTTTTTTTTCAGCTTTTAAGAAACAGGATACTGTAGCGAAAGACATTGACTCAACATGTTCATTATTACTGATGACAACTCAATTAGGGCTCAGTGTGAGTGCCTAAGGGGTCTGCTAATTGGACTTCAGAGTCAAAACAACATGTCCAGCCAATCTGTAAACACTGGAACTGGGCAGGCTAGTGGTCAGCTTTTTCCTCAGCGATTGTGGCCCCTGGAAGTGCAGTAGCATGAATTTGTCAGCCAATGTACTAGTCATATATACTGTGGGGAAGGGAGTAAAGGAAGGCGCCGGGCCTGATATGGAGTATTTAAGAATGGAAAATAATGTCCCCTCTTTAAAACCTGACAGACCTTAGGCAAGGAGTAGTATAAATGTTAGATTTATTTCCCTTTAGGGCAACTCAACTGAAAACTAGTAAAAAAAAAACGTATAACATTAAAAGCTGATGTTTATGGAGTCTTGCTGGGTGCTTTATGTACATTAACTCATTTGACTTTGCAGTCATCTCATGAACTACTCTCACCTTGATGGTTTAGAAATGCTTTATACAAGCAGCCATGTCCAGTAAGCCACAGAACTGAGACACAAGACTAGCCAATGCCGGCTTCTGCTCCCACAATTACATCCCAGGCTATCTGAAGTATATGAAGCAACACCTCACACTAATGTGTCTAGACACAGCTCAGAAGTGAAGGGAGAAAAGTTAAGGGAGCGAAAGAAACGAAAGAACAACCTGAGGTTTTAAGTCTGAAAGTGTGAGATTACCATTGTCATTAGCAAGAACAACCAAAAAGAAATGTCAAGTTTGGGGCCTGGAGAGATGGATCGACAATTGTAGCC
>LZPO01087562.1:0-13052 GCA_001675575.1 Neotoma lepida | reverse complement strand
AAGAAAGAAAGAAACCAAACAGGTATGACATGTTCTTCTAGGCTGCCTCTAAAATGCCTCAGTTTTGTTTATTGGTGCTCTGTTGTTATTCCAGCACACAATGTGATGGGTTTTATCATGGCTTTTGAGTACGTGTATGTCATTTTCCTTTCTCCTCATTGATCTTTGCCTCCACTGATGTCCCTCCATCCTCACTGCCCCTCTCCGTAGGCCCTGGCCTGACCCCAAGCAGCTCCTTCCTTCTGCTTCTGTGTCACCTGCGTTCCATCGTCCTGTTATTCCTCACTCCCTGCTTCTTTTAGAAGATGGTCCTCCACTTCCCTCAAGGTCCCCTTTCTGCTTCAACGACCTCAGCTCTCTCCACCACACACAAGTTAAAATCTACAGCTGCATATGAGATAAAAATGCAGTATTTGTCTTTCTCCATCTAGTTTATTCCACTTAACATAATGAACTCCAGTTACATACTTTTTTCTGCAAAGTCATGATTTCATTTTTCTTATGGAGGAATAAAATTCGTGTGTGTGTGTGTGTGTGTGTGTGTGTGTGTGTGTGTGTGTGTACCTCTTTTTCTCTATCCATCATGTTTTGATAGACATCTAGGCTTGTTCATTTCTTACATGTTATAAGTAGTGCAGAAGAAATGGATGCACAGTGTCTGTAGTGTATCAATATAAAGAACTATGGGCATATACCTGGGAAGTGATACACCTGGGTAATATGAGATCTGTTCTGGCTGGAATGAGAAACAAACAATTTTAGTTTGGATTTCCCTGATGTCTAAATACTTTGAACCCTTCTTCAGTTTTTATTGGGAATTTTGAATCTATGTACAGTCTATAGTTTCTTGCTTTTTGATTTTGATTTTGTATGTATATACGTATGTGTGTGTGTATGTATGTATGTATGTGTATGTGTATGTATGTGTGTATGTGTGTATGTGTGTATGTGTGTGTGTGTGTGTGTGTATGTGTGTGTGTGTGTGTGTGTGTCTTTATTGTGTTTCGATATTAGGTTTCTGAACTCATACCCTCAAACTCTCCTACCCATTTGAGCCATCTCCCCAGACCCAAGATATTTCTTTTTTACATCATCATTGTTACAAATAAGATTGATAATATAGATGTAAAGCAAGTCTCTGCTAGCATCAGGTTCAGTGAGAGACCCTGTCCCAAGCTAGCAACATAAAGAGTGACAGAGCAGGATGCCTGATACCATTCTCTTGCTTTCATGGGGACAGGCACCTGCACATACAAGTGTATGCACACACACACACACACACAATATTCAAGGAAAATTCACCTAAATAACTACATTTCCTATTTGGGAATGACCTTGGTATGTTGTTGGTAGGTTGTCTAGTCTTGGGTGTTTATTGCATCTGCTTCATTGGACTGATAGTTTCAGCAGCATTCCTTTAAAAGACTCTGCTGTCCGCTTTACATTACTTCTGAATCTTCATCAAAAATGATCTGTACTGATCAAATTTTCATCAACTGATGAACAAATAAATCATATATGGTATATCTTTACAAACATACACACACATGTTCACGTGCATGCACATGGCATGCACACATGGGCACACCCATATGAACATGTACACATATCATCATGCACAAAGGAAATGCTCTCCTTCCTTTGGTTTATGTACATCTATGCGTATATATACACATATGTGCACATATATGGATACTTACATGTATGCATTTATACCCAGCTGTATACGTCTATAGGAGAAAGTTTTGTCTGGGTCTCGCCAGGCCCCACAGTCCCACAGCTACTTATAAAAATAATTACTCAGAGGCTTATATTAATTATAACTGCTTGGTCATTAGCTCAGGCTTATTACTGACTNGCTCTTACACTTAAACTCAGCCCATTTCTATTAATCTATATGTCACCATGTGTTCCGTGGCTTTACCTGTGTCCCATTACATGTCGCTCCTTGAGCAGCTGGCTAGCATCTCCTGACTCAGCCTTCCTCTTCCCAGAATTCTCCTTGTCTGCTTATCCTGCCTATACTTCCTGCCTGTGCTACTGGCCAATCAGCATTTTATTTATCAACCAATCAGAGCAAAACATATTCACAGCATACAGAAAGACATCCCCATCATATATCTATTTACACAGATTTGGAAAATACAATAAATATGTAAATGCACATGTATCCCTCATTCATCTCTCTCTCTTTCTCTCCACTTTTACTTGTTAATGTGACTTCCCTTATTCCTAAGTGTGAAACCATAAAGCAGTGTGCTCTTGTCTCCAGCACATTGGAAAATCAATACTGAAATCAGTAGAAATAGCCTACAAGCTTTCTACCTGCCCCCTGGGTCCTTTCACCACAAAATGGCTGCTAATGAGTCATATAAAGGACTTAGTGAACATTAATATCAGACTACCTACAACGAGGTGCTAATTAAAATTAAGTCCCTTCTTCATTAAAGATGCAACAGGAAAGGAAATTTGATACAGGCCAAGCATCACTGTGAATTTTAATTAAAGGAGATTTGGGAGTGGGCACATTTCATAGAATCACAACGGTCCATTCCACAGACAGAACCTCCCTCATTTCATCAGAGGCAAGGCGTCAGCAGCTAAGGGTGTCTGNGTGTCACAACCACCTCTCAGTTCTCCATAGCAGCACACCACTTTCAGTGTAATTATGAGGTTCATCCTTAAAATTTGTTGATTTCATATTTGCCTGCATGTATGCTGACGAAAATTAATTAATCTTAAATTGCACACATCAATTACAGCACCTTTTCCAATACATTATTCCTCCCTGATTATGTACCCTGTAAGATTGCTTTAATTTTTAATTCTGTACTTCAAAGTCAAATAATAATATGTATTTCTAATTAAGCTCGCTTACATATCTCACTACTGATTAAACCGTTTTAATATTTTATGACACTAGTCACCTTTAGTTCCCAGTTCTGATGGTTCTTGCCTCTCTGCTTGCCTTTCTTATTCTGTACATCTCATCATGACATCCAAAACTATCTACTTCCCTCATTCTGGTTTATAGCAAAAGAAATGTTCTAAGTTTCTGGTCTAAAAATGCAGATGAAGTGAGGAAGAAGGCTTTGAGATGATGAAGAAAATGTCTTGGATAGCACGTGTATCTGTAAGTGTTTTGATTGGCTTTCCTTAGCTTCCCTGTAGCTTGCAGACAGCAGAAATCAGGATTTTAAAGTCTCTTTAACTGAATCCAGGACAAGCCTGATCACATGATACAAACACCTCTAACCCCAGTGTTACTGTGCTGATCACATAAGCTAATCTTTCTGAAAAGAGAATCATAAAATGATGAAATGGAGTTAACAGTTGGGGTGTATTTACTATATGCAGTTTCCCTGTGGTGATTTTATTGCATCCTTAGAAAAGGCCAGGCTGAGAGAACTAGGTCTAGAAAGATTAGGGTAAAGCATGCTGGGAAACCCATGCCTAAGGANCAGATCCTGGCATGCAGTTCAAGGCCCTTTGATCCATCCAATGATGATGGCCCAGACTGCCTCCATTCCTTCTAGGCTAATTAGCTGCCCTAATGCATTTTAAAATTAAGTTGAGACTCAAATACACTGCTGTAAATTCAGTGCTTTAGGATATGTTCCTGGGAATCCATTGGATATTATGTCATTAGATGTGAACTATTNAATTCCTTTCCTCTATCCCTTTTCCTCACTTTACTTATCACTCTTATTTGGTACTCAGGTCATTTAGGTCACAAACCTGCAGAGGAGGAATTAAATTCAAGGCTTATTTATACCCAGAGAGCATGGTTTCCCACTATGAACTGTTCTATACCACAGGTTTAAAACACTCAGAATAAGATGATCATTTAAAATAGTTAAATACAGAAAGGTGGCTGGATGTGACTCATATCTGTAATCCCGGCACTCAGAAGGCCTAGGCAGGTAAATTACACATTTGCTGCAGAGTGAGACAAGAAAAGAAATAAGAAAGAAAAGAAGGGAGGAAGGAAGGAGAGAAAAGGGAAAATAGAGGAGAGGAGTAGGAAGGGAAGGAGGGGGAGAGGGAGGGAGGGACAAATGGAGGGCTGGAGGAAAGAAAGAACAATGTGTAAAACATAGATCCTATTACCTCAAAGGATGAGAATACGGTACCAGAAAACAAAATAAATGAAGGCATCAAAATTGGTNTGTGTGAAGTCATAGCAGCCACACTGGCCTGTGTATGTCTTGAGAAGATTCAGCCATTAAACATCCAGTCATGGATGGAGGAAAAAACTCATGGGTCCTGCCCCACCCTAGCCACCAAATGGCAACTGAGGGCTCTTGGAAGACAGGGAGTCATCACCTCAGTGACACAGGTGAGTCACTCGGGCTCTAGGGATGCTTCACATCTTACGGTTAACCTCAATGTATCACAGAGTAAAATCAAAACAAAGAGACAGGAAAGTGGGATGAGGACTTTGTGGGAGGAAGAGTGAAGTGTAGGTAGAAGATAAGAAAGGGTGGAGGGTTGAATGTGACCAGAGTATATAATACACATGCACAAAATTGTCCAATAATATATTTAAGAGGTATATGGCAGAACAGAAATGAAACTGTTAAAATGGACTATATAAAAATTATTGCAATAAAATATAGAATGGAAAAACTATAGAATGAAAAAAATCTGCAAATCAGATATTTTCAGATCCTATATATAAGGGTGTCCACACACACACACACATACACACACACACACACACACACACACACATACACACAAAACCATTTTAGAAAATGGACAAAGAGAATATGAAGTCCCAGGTGGAGGGCTGCAGCTGATAAGGGCCTCATTCTATGGCAAAAGGTGGGTGTAAGGGCAAGAGCCTGCATGCAGAAAGCAAGCGAGTTGTGACTGAACTCACCTTTCTAATCCATTTACACAAGTGAAGCCTGTGCCCCCAGGGAACCAGGAATGGGGAAATGAAAGTGAGTCACTTTCCTTCCCCTTCAGTAAGTCCTGCTTTTCCCCTTTCACCACAAGAATGGGTGTTGGGGTCCCAGCACTCAGGTCCTAACAGTCTTTCCATACTTGTGCCCCAAGCAGGAACACTGTTGACTTCATGCTGGTGAACAGAAAACAGGGAGGACTCAATCCCTGTGCCAGAATAAGTATATGAAGTGGGAAGGAGTTCTTGAACTCAGGTAAGGCCTGGTCCTCCTCAGAGCCAGTGATCTCCAGGTGCTAGGGTCTCCTCTACTCATAGTCTGTACCTCTTACCAATAAACTTGACTTTTGCTTGGCTGCATAGTCTTCCTGTCTTTTAATTTTTCATCAACACAGACAAAGAACTCCCCAGCCTAGCCAGTAGCAGAAACCAAACCCTCTTGACAGAAATACCTCTTAACTTTGCACCTCCTGGTACTTGTGCACAGAAGACTGAAATCCCAACACTTGCGGTGCAGGGGGTAGGTGGATGCTCAGACCACAGCAGGAGACTCCAAACAGCTTCCAGAGCACAGAAAAAGACCTCCTGAGAGATTTCCCACCAGAAGCACAAGGTAACCAGGGTGAGTGCTTGCTTATCTGTGAATGAGGACTTTGGACCCGAGTCAGGGACTACAGTGCCCCTGGGATATACAATATATATCCTTTTTTTTTCCTGAGTCTCATGGGACTCTCTGTGGTCAGGCCTGCCACCTAAGCCTGTTGCCATTGTTTGTAGATGGGCCTCAAGGATCACACAATTTTGTTTTATTTTATTTTGACACAGTCTTAATAATGTAGCCCAGGCTGGACTCAAGACTCACAATTCTCCTTCCTCTACCTTCCCAAATGCTGGGATTGCAAGCATATATAATCACGTACAACTCTCACTTAGGTTTTCCAGACAGAATCTGGACTCCTGACTTAGTCCAAAGATTTTTCTGGTTGCATAACTGCCCCCTTCATCTTGTGTTATTTCACGGACTTCAAACTACTTTCCTGTTCATTATCAGAGTGGGCTCTCACAAGAAGGCGCCAACTTTTTCTGCTTTTCTTTAGGGACAAATGCCTTTCTTTTAGCTACAGTGCCAGGGAACAGTTAAAATTGCCCTAAAATGAAAGTATTTTGAGGACACTGCTATCTCCCTGGCAGACACATTTTCTTATCTTGTCCTAGGAGGCATAGACGAGTCAGGAAACAAATCTCAGGAATGAAAATCNTCCAAATCAGGCTCTAACACCAAACATTGGCCCTTTGGCCCTTCATCCCTGTCAGAGTCTTTCAACTTGACTGTATGTCAAATCCCACCTGCGAGTAGCAGCTACTTGGCCTACATTGTGGCAGGAGCCCTGAAGAGACCCCAGTGGCTTTCTCAAGGCTCCCAGAAGATGAAGCCTGGTACAAGGTGTTATTGGAATTTGTTTATATCGGAATTAACCTGCTGACTCACAGCAGCTTGTAACTTTGACAGAATCATGATGTTAGATGTGAGACATGCAGGATAAGGTGATCTGCAGGTTTGTTGCCAAAACTTTAAGCTTCTCAACTAAAAAAAAAAAAAATATCTGAATTCAATTCACATTTCACTCACAGCAACCTTCGGTGCATGTTAGAAAGCTTATCATTGCAGCTTCTAAGAGGGATATGACCTAACACTGAGAAGCTGAGGCTGGCTAACTGGACACATTAATAGTGATAACAAGAACAGTGGGTTTTATTCCAGGTGAGAAGACTGTGACCTTGGGAACTGAGCAGATGGCTCAGTCGATAGAATAAAAGCATGTGGACCCAAGTCTGGATCCCCAGTACCAATGTAAACAGTGGAGACAGCAGTTTACATCTGTAGCCCAGTGCTGGGGAAGAGGAGTGAGATGTGGAAATCTAAGACAGAAGCATCACTTGAGACATTGCCTAAATAACAAGGTAGAGATCATCAGGGAATGCAGCTAACATTGGCCTCTAGGCTCTATAAGCAGGTGCACGTGTGAATACATACCTGCACGCTCATGGTCACACACACAAATGACCATGTATCCCCCCCAACACACACAAAACAGCTTGAAGTATGCTAGAACAGATTTATTCAGATCATTAGAAAACAAAAGGAATGCAACAGTTAATTTTATGCACCAACATAAAAGGGATAATATGCTCAGAAACCTTGGAGAAGTCAATGTCTAGTGTGTTCATGAGGCTTCTGGGGAGGATAAATGTTGGAATAAGAATAAAGGGATAATGATCTCCCTCATACTGTGGGTGCACAATCATGTAATCTGATTGCCTGTAGGTCAAGCTGATAGTGAGGGGAGAATGGACACTGGACACACTAGCTCCAGGTGGGATGTTGGTCTTCAGCGTCAGAGTGCCTGTTTATTGGACCTCAAACTCCAAAACAGGCAAGTTTATTTCTCTCCTNTTTCCTGGTTCTTCAGCTTGACAGATCTTNGTCTTCTGAGACTCCATAACAGTGAAGTAAGTAAGGCAAGGCTTCTAATAAATGTCCTTTTACAACTACTTACCTTGTTTGTCTGTCTGTCTGTCTACCTATTTTCTACCCCTCTGTACATAATATTCATCTGTTATCAATCCATCCATACATCATCTATCTGCTTATGTATCTTTTACCTTTCTATTTTCTATCATGTATATATCCATAGTATCAGTCTGTCGATGTATCTATCACCCATCCTTCCTATTGGTCCTATTCTCTGCTAGTAGATTTCATTGAAAGATTAGAATTGCAAAGCAAGAATTTTCCACGGGAAACAAGTCATCTCAAAATCAACTACAACCTGCTTTTTTCCAACCTGTTCTCTGCATGTTTATTCTTTGTTTTGTGCATATATAGATTGTGTGCAGTGATGGGTTTTAGAAGCATATTTTCATACAAATATATAATGTATTTCAACCATGTTCCCCCAACACTCATAGCCTCTCTTTTTGTCTCTGATCCCCTCTCTTTAGTCTCTTCACTCCATCTAGACTATCTTACTTCTATTTTCATGTAATATATGAACTACATGAATATATGAAATATGTGAAATCACATGCATGATTTTATTGATAAAATCTCAGATCTATAAGTGAGAGAAAAGATATTTGGGATATTTCTGAGTCTGGCTTAAATTGCTTAATATGACTATCACCAGCTGCATCCACTTTCTGAAACACATAATCTTGCTCTTCTTTACAGCTCAACAAAGTTCCATGTGTATATACACCACATTCTCTTTATTCTTTCCTACATTGCTGGGTACATAGGTCATTCTATAACTGAGCTATCATTAACAGTACTGCAATAAGCATCAGTGGGTATCTTTACTGACTTGTAGCATTCTTTTTCCCTTCCCAGTCACACTTCCCCCTCTCTTTGCTCTTCCTTGTACGCCCTTTCCCTTCTTTTATTCTTGTATTGCTAATGCATCTCTTAAACTTATTGTGTGGTTCACTAACTTCCTCTTTATACCAGGGACTTTAAGCAAAATCAAGTAAAATAACCAGGGTCTACACTTCAGTTCACCCATCTCTACAAACCCAGATGGCAGGCAAGTAGCCATACACAGTTTCTTCATGTCTTATAGCCCAGCCGTCAATCCACTTGTAGTTATTGATCTATTGATTTGCTTCCATATTTCTCACTTCCTTCTTATCCTCCTTTACAGGAAGTTAGGCAAGTTCATTTGATTTCCTTTTCTTGGTGATCTGTACAATTAAAACCAAAATCTGTTTCAGAGTATCATGGCTCTATAACATGACGATGTAGGTTTCTCGTTAAAGATGTGAAGGGAGCTTGGTAAAACACTGGAGATGTGAGAGAACATTATGTTATTTCCCAGGTGAATATGGGCTGACAGCTAAGACACAACACCATCCTACATGGATCTCAGGCCTCTTGACAGAGTACCTAGGTACACAGAACACCCCAAGGTGCTTAGACTAAATTTCCAGGCATCTTTTAAAAGTCCTATACATCTTACAGTGGACCTCCTGCCTATGTGGTAGCTAGTGGGTACCTGAGTGGCCTGGGAATAAGATAATCTAGGATGAGAGACACCACTCCAAAGCTTGGGCGTGCCATCAAACTTTTGCCTTTTATGTACTTAGCCTACACAGAAAGATGAAACACAAGTGAAAACTGAAATTGCTTTAAAGAACAAAGATACATGAACTTTCTCATCTGTCCACATTTGTGCTGCAAGTCCTTACCTGTCATAAAGAGAATGAAATGTCACCATAGCTTCAAATAAGCGGAAATTATTTTTCTTCAGCAATAAGCAGCTGCATCTGATTGCTCTGCAGAGGTCTATATTATTAATGATAATTATAGTCATTCATATGCCCTTACATGGAGTTTACAAAGCAGTAGAAATACTCTCATAGGCCATTTCCTCTTTACAATCTCTTTGTCAGGAAGCAAGGTCTTATAAGGTGGACTTGTCTGAAGAATGAGAACAAGACTGGGAATGATGACTCATGCAGCACCAGCAGACGTCATCCACCCATGTGGATAGGGTCCCACAACATCAGCGCCACCCTTTGTCCCACTGAAACAAGGACAGAACCCACTTACCCCAAAAGAGACACAGTTACTTCTTTTCTGTCTTTTTTTCTGTCTGATGTCTGATCTCATACGTATTAAGGACCAAGAATAAGGATGGCATTCCAGAAAACAAGCATAGCCAGGAGACATAGAAATAATCCAGCATCAAGATTTCATAAGACAAGTTTGGAAGCAGATGGGCTGAATAAAGTGTCTNTGGAAAACGGTCGTGCAGAAAGGCATTAAATAGGCAGGCAGACGTTTAGAGCCTTAAAATAAAACTCAAGNGGGTTAGGGCAGGCACAAACTTTGGAACCTGGCAGTGCATTGAAAGACCCCACTCACACCTGTTCTGACCTCAGATTCATTTATCTAGAATGTGGGGTCAATGGGAGCTCACTTCATTGTGTGTCTCTGAAGAATGCAAAAGAAACATGAATGGAAACTATGGGACACAAAACTGAACCATAAAACACTTTACAAATGAGAGTTAATTATTTCCTGTCTGCACATATTCAGAACCNCAGAGAGAATATCAACACTGTAGGTAGGGCAAGCATAACCAGAGGCAAAGAAAGCATCAATATGCTAATCTCTAAATTGAAAGTTTTAGAGCCTCCTATTTGCATATAGCCTAAAATCCCTTCGAAAGTAGCTCCAATGTGCTTCGTTACTTTCAAAACCCACATATTGAGTTGTGATTAATTTATTATAGATGAAGCAATGTTTTCCTTTTAAAAAGTTTTCTTCTCCGTTGTGCCAAAGGGACCAGTAGAAAATTTAGCGTGTTTTCGATGCCATAGAATATGCATAGTGGTATCAATAATAAATAGCATCTCCCACAGTATAGAGTGTGAGACACTCGTTCACAGAGCAGAGAGTCACTCACTCACAGTGAGCTAAAAATACCTCAGTGACAAACTCCAGGAAAGAAAGGGGGAAAAAAGAGATTTCTGTGTTTGTTACCCAAGGACAGAGCCTTGCCTAGGCAGCCCAAGGTGTCCTCATTATCTTCTTTCAATAATCTACAGTAACACCCCAATATAGTCTAGTGTCTGTGACTATGATGTCCCCTCTGCAATGCAGAAGATTTCCACACAAAGCACTTAATTTATCTTTCAAGAACAACACTGCACAGTGCTGGATAAAATAAAACCTCAAAGTTTATTAGTAAAATAAAATACTTGTTAAATGAGGGAAGGAGTGCAAAGGTCTCAGTGACTCACTGCATGTGGATTGTATTTCTATCGTCAGTGTGCAGAATATGTGCTCCTCTAAGCTTGTTTGAGCAGGAAACAGCTAGCAGGTGACAGCCCCAAAGGCACATTTTCATAGGACTTTGTCCTTTCCACAAAAATAACCAAAGACCAACAAAATTCCATGGGACATATATCAAAAATCAGCTAGCTGAGGGAGCTTTTGCTGTGCCTAGAGAAGCTTGGGCTGGGGAAGCTTTTGTTTCCCTCACTGTTTGGCAGCAGTAGGCAGGCAAAAGCAGCAGCAAGCAACACCATGGGTGTTACCATCCTTGCAATAGCCTTGGGTATCAGAATTTTAGTAACTGACTGTAGCCAAGGTTACAGCTCTCAGCCTGGGGTCTGAGATCCTAGATCCTGAAGACCTGATAGCTTTCTGGAACTCTTCTGGATAACAGGTTGGGTGGGTTCTCTACTGTCTCCTTAGAAACTTTCTGCTCTTCTTTAGTCAATATCCTGCCCTTCATATATTCCTCCTCATCATCATCATTACCATCAGCTATCACCATCATCATCACAATTATCATCATAACAATCATCATCATCACAGTCATCATCATCACTACCATCATCACCATCACCATCACCATTATCATCATCCCTTGCTCTATTGCTTTCTTTCTGCTCTGGCTACTCTTGAACTGTTCATCTTCTTCATATCTGTGCATCTGGCTTCCTGACCCACACCACAATCAGAGGCTGCTACAGGGATGATTCAGGATGTCTAGGACACTGATTATAAGGGAGACACCCACTGATGCTCTACTCACTGGTGGCCTACTTAGGAACTGGATGACTGGGCAGCTATAATAACTGAAGCATGGACATCCACCTATTCCCAGGTCTGCAGGGTTATGGACAATGTGCCACCCGTCTGCAACACCAGATGAATTCAAGTTCCACTGGGACCTGCTGGCAACTCTATCAGCTTAGCTACTTTGCGGGTGCTGGCATCATCTTTATGGCCACTTCTTTCTTCCTGTTAACAGCTTAGCCCATAATATTGAAAGCAGGTTGGGCTACCAAGATGGTTCAGTGGATTAAGATACTTGCTGCCAACCCCGATAACCTGAATTCAAACCTGGTACCCACATAGTAAAAATAGAACTGATTCCCCAAAGTTTTCTTTTGACCTCCACATGTGGACACACACACACACACACACACACACCTGTCTCTTATACACATCTAGATGTGTATAAGAGACAGCACATACACACACTAAGGTTTAAAAGAAAATAAGCAAGAACAGACCTGAGGTGTCTTCTATTGAGCTTTACGGTGTAAAGCCAACAGAGGCAAAACAGAGTTGTCTCCCCTCCGAGTTCCTGAATGAGGGCAGCAGTCTGCTTCTATAGCCCCAGAAGGCATGTTTAAATCAATCACAGCCTTGTCTCTTAGTATAGGTCACAGGAGTCTCCCCCTTAGGGGAAGTGTTTCCCCCTGCCAAGATGGAAAACATCCAACAGTCATACAGAGTTCAGCAAGGCTTTTATAGCAAATTGCCCAGTCCAAACTGTATCAAGTGGCTCTGGGGTGCTGCACCTTCATAAACCAGGACAATCATCTTCATTCTTTGTGTAGTTGCCTCAAGGTGTCCACATAGTGTTAGACAGCTGGTGCTGGCATAAGGATAGTCGAGCTGGATGCTGCAACTGATAGACAGTCCCTCTACTTAAGGAAGCAAAAGGGAGTTCAACAGCCCCTAATCAGAAAGTGAAATTGCTCCACTCCCCATTTTATAGGAAATGAGAATTAGACAGAGTTCTTACAATTTAAGTTAAGTAATTGAACATTAAGGTGCCGGAGAGATGGCTCAGCTAGAAGCCCATACTGCTCTTGCAAAAGAACCAAGTTTGATTCCCAGCACCCCTGTTGGCAGCTCACAACCATTTGTAACTCCAGCTCCAGGGGATCTGATTCCTTCCTCTAGCCTCCAAGGCCACTGTACTTACGAGAATATACCACACAGAGACACACACACACACAAACACACACACAGACACACACACACAGAGAAACACACAGACATACACACACATACATATAAAATGAAAAATAAAATCATATTTAAAAAATTATCATTAACACTAACAAAGATCTTATACTGCTTTACGCCTGCCCTGTGGCCAAAGAAGAATGGGTCCCCACCATCTGTCTCCTGTGGAAAATCATAAAGTGAAAGGATATCCAACTGGTAACCAATCAAGAAAAAAAAAAACATAAAATCAAAAAAACCCTTCTATGAGCATGAGAGTCAGACAACACAAAATGATCACACTATATGATGACTACAGAATCATAATTT
>LZPO01087561.1:19881-35570 GCA_001675575.1 Neotoma lepida | reverse complement strand
GTGTGTGTGTGTGTGTGTATGAGTGTAGGTACCTATGGAGGTCAGAAAATGTCATGAGATCCCATGGAGCTGAATTTACAGGCAATTCCGAGCCACCTAACATGGGTGCTGGGAATCCAACTCAAGCCATTTGCAGAGTAGTTCACATTTAACCACAGAGCCACTCTCTCCCTATTTTGATGGTTTTTGCTTGTTTGTTTGGTTTGGTTTGGTTTAGTTGTCTACTTGTTATGGCAGAGAAAGGATGTCAATCCACGGGTGGTTTGAATGTGCTCACATGGAGAAATTTGAACTTACATTGATGCCAACCTTAGCTCTTCGCCAATCACTGACCTCTATAAATTTCTTTTGTAAATAGACCCTCTAGGTCAGCCAGAACCAGTGGTGAGAAACTGAGGCATGGCTCCTCNCAGCTCCACGGCTGAAAGAAGCCGTTTCACACTGACAACACTTAGGTGTGGTTTTGCGTCTAAGCAGACATAATTTTTGCTTCCCATGAGGACACATGTCCTCTGGATGGCTTAACTGGGTAAGCAGAAAGGGCAGTGAAGCCCCTCAGTTGATTCATCTGCTCTGCTGAGGAGTGAGGTGAGGAATAAACCATCTTCCAGACCTTCAGAGCATTTTAACAAGCCATTTGATTTACTCAGAGAGTCCTGGGACAGAACCAAAGTGGAGCTAAATTGTTTTGCATAAAACGCAAAAGAGGAGCGGGAGGGGGCAATCTTCTGAGGCTTGAAAACCTTAAGGCACACAGTGGGTGGCCGAAAGACTTGAAAGGATATCTGATATTCCCTTTAAATCACTTCCCACCTGTGTGATATAAAACTCGTTCCATGGCAGTGATGGTTGTATGTGGCCTAGTGAATGCACTTAACGCCACCAAACTGGATGCTCTCAAATGGTTGGAATGGCAAGTTTTATGGGTTGTGTATTTTAGCACAATCATATAAAATCAGTTGGAGCCTCCCAACTTTAGTAACAACTTCTACCCATACACATGCCTCCCTTGAGTGGTTTGGAGCAAAGAAAGCTGGCTCCATTGCAGATCTGGGTTGATGCAGTCAGAGAGATAGTGTTAATGGCTCAGTAGAAGCCAAGGGAAACATGGGAGTAAATCCCTGGGAAGTCACCAGCCCCGGAGAGGATATTGGACCTGCTTTATAGGGTATGTGGGACTTAGGGATAGTGTTGTGTTGACATTTGAAGGAACAATATGAGCTCAGCTGTCACCTGGCTGATGTACAAGGAGTAAGGTAGAATCAGAAGATGATGTTCTAGGCTCTAGATTACAATCTGAGGGAGGTCATCTAGATCACTTACCTCCTCATGGAGATGGTTTGTTGGCATTCGGTTACCCCTCTCCTATCTGTAACATGGATTATTTTTGCTCACGGTTTTGGGGGTGCAGTCCACCACACCCCCAAATGGTGGCAGGAGTGGCTCTTGGCTGTAGCAGTGGGGACTTGCTCACACCTGGGTGGAGGAGGAAGCAGAGAAAGGACAGGAAGTGAGGCCTCAAGGCTTACTTCCTGTACCTAGGCCCCACCTCCCAAAGGCTCANTAACCTCTAAAATCAGCACCACCTCCTGGGGATCATGGGAACTGTGCTTATCTTTTAGGGGTGGGTGTTGATTGTCTCAGTCTCTCTGTTGGGATAAAATACTCTGACAAAAACAGCTTATTTGGCTCCTGATTCCAGGCTGCAGTGGGTAGTGGTTTGAATGGGAAATGTGCCCCATAGGTTCAGGTCTTTCAACACTTGGTCCACAGTTGGTGGTGCCATTGGGGAGGTGGTACAGCCTTGCTGAAGTATGGGACTAGGCTTTGAGGGTTTATCTGATGAGTATTTCCACATCAACTGAGGTAAAAAAGACAGTCCCCTACAGGTATGTCTCACAGGCCTATCTAATCTAGATAAATCCTCACAAAGACTCCTGTCCCAGATGACTCTACATTGAGTCCAGCTGACAATCAGATCTCAGCATTGCTCCGAGCTGTTCTCCTTCCCTCTAGATCTTTCTATATTTTCAAAGGTTGCAAGAAGGGCTTATGTTGGCTCTATCACCTAAAAACAAATATATTTAAGTTAGATAATTACCATAGTCCCTCTATCTCAAACCTGCCTGTTTCATACTATATGTGGCCATTGATTTGATTTATTTGATTGTGAGGATTTTTTTAAATTTTTGTGTATTTTTTGTCTTCTTTATATGCTTTCAAACCAAGTAACAACTGTTTCATAATTAAAGCACTGTGCTCCAGGTTGTAAGTTTGTAAGAGATCTGTCATTTACTGTGCAGTTAAGCCACAGAGCAGAGAGATATTTAGGCAGCTCAGAAGAAGTGTGTGCATTTTTTTAAGTGTGTGGGGGGGGAGTAGGCACTTCAATTGTAATGATTTTCCTCTGTGTCATTTAGTAGGTTTCCAGGGCTTTTTCATTATGGTAAGGCTGGGCCATTTGACGTACCTGCTCTCTAATCAGCCCTGGCTGACTTCCAGTCAGCCTAGGCGGAAACTCACTAGGCCCCATGTTTAATTGGGGCCACCCACTGAGGAAATGCTCCCCCCTCTTTGTCCAGAGAGGTGGAAGCTCCTCATGTCATATAATACATAAAATCTCCCAGCACTACAAGGCCTGGATAACTAGACTCTGAAGGGCTGAGGCTTTGGTGTCACAGTTCAAGGTTAGCTTTCTAGACTTTTCCTTGATACACTTCAGAATGAGATACTCCAACCAACTGCAGGGGAAGATGAGTCTGGCAAGGGGGAAGCAATGTTAAGGATTTGACTGTTGTCTGGACATCTCCAATAGATCCCACACTGCTTTAAAAATAAGAAATACACTTTTACCCATATCTCAATCCTCTGGAACCTTGGACTCCTTAAACTACTTCCTCATATAAACTGTGAGAGTTCTAATCATCAGCTCTAAATATCTGGTTCTTGAAATGTGCTCTTCAGCCCTGTAGAATAGCCAGCCTTTAGCATAGTGGACTTATTAGCCACATAACTTGTAGAAAGAAAGGGTCTGGACAATGGATAGTAGTTCCCACACAATATGTTCTGCAAGATAGACACCAAGTAGTCAGGTAGACAGTATATCAGAGAAGCCAGATCATAGGGAGAAACTGGGTAATTTAGATGAGTCAATGGAACCTTTATCTTCTGCATACTTACGACTGGAAATGTCTGATTTGGATAGGAATCTGGGGTCTAGAAGCCTCCTGTTGGCTGTACTTTTCAGGGTATAAATACAGCATTCTGGGAATAAAAAAATCCCTCTTCTACAGTACCACTATGGTGGGCAGAGGAANGATAGAGGAGATNAAAAAAGGTAGTAGCAAGGCTACCACTTAGCAAGTACCTAACCTGACAACAAACTTGATGGTTGTGGTTGTATTAATCAGAGTTTAGTTGTCAATCAAGATTAAACAACATGAAAGCTGGTCCTTTTTGCTCTTTAATCTATGTGAGACAGTACTATTTATTATTTTCACCATCTTGTAGATATGGGCACCCACACTCATTGAGGACAAGAGACTTTCCAACTGTACCCCAACTAGTGTCAAGGTCCTGTCTGACTNTAGAACAGTGGTTCTCACCTTTGGATTTTGACCCCTTTCGGGGTCAAATGGCCATTTCACAGGGGTTGCATATCAGCTATTTACATTATGATTAATAACAGTAGCAAAATTAGAGTTATGAAGTAGCAATGAAAATAACTTTATGGTTGGNGTCACCCAACATGAACTATATTAAAGGGTCAAAGCACTGGGAAGGTTGAGAATCACTGCTCCAGAATGACACTACTGGACATGTAATGTCAGTGCATTCACTGGGAATCTAGAACTAATGTAAGTAGGGTAGCAGCAGGGTGGGTGGGGCCTGGGATTCTGTGTTTCCTTCTTGTACCAAAGAGATGCTAATGTTGCCACTGTCAAGACCACATACCGGAGATGCTGGATAACGATTGGTTCTCAACCNGCTACTCTTTAGGTTCACCTGAAGCCAGGGGTCCTTAAAAATAATCCTACTGTACATTCATAGCCATTAACTCATACCTCTGGGAGGGGCACTTGGCCAGCGTGCACCTAAGATGTGAACATCTGTTGTGGGTGTAGCTAAAGAAAATCAGAGTTGGTCTCAAGGTGCCCATAATGACACAGTTCACCTAGGAAGGGAAGGAAATAAAGACAAGTGTGTTTTCGAGAGGGAGGGAGGGAACAAAAATGAGGAAAACTCAGGGAATGAAGGAGGGAGTTAAAAACGAATGAAGCAGTTGGGCATGGCTCACAGGCAGGTGTGGAACCCATTGAGCTATGGAAAAGGTCTTTTCAAGGGAGCCAGAGCTGATGTTCTGCTGTGCTTTCTGATACTGTGATAAACACCATGATCAAAAGCACCTTAGGGAGGGAAGGGTTTATTTCATCTTACAGCTTAAGTCCATTATGGGGAACCAAGGCAGAGCTCAAGCAGGAACCTGGAGGCAGGAATTGAAGCCGAGGTCATGGAGGAATGATGACTATTGGCTTGTTCCCCCCAGTTTAGCTTGTACAGCTCAGGCCCTAGGGATAGCACTACCTACAGTGGGTTGGGCCCTCTCTCATCAATCAGCAATTAAAAAGATGCCTCACAGATGTGACCACAGGCTAATCTGATGGAGGCAATTCCTCCATGCAGGGTCATTCCTTCTTCCCAGGTGGTTCTGGTTGTGTCACATTGTGGCTGCAGCTGACTACAACAGTGGGTTTGAGTGGCTCTGTGCTGGATTCAGTGGGCTGGGTGCTTCTCTGTCTGGTTTCCATGCAGTGTATTATCATGTGCTTGCTCATCCTGTTCTTGGTACTAGGAACAGAGACATCTGCTTTTAACACCTGGCAGCAGAGTTGAGCAGAGCCTGTGACTTCTCGTGCATTGTCTTGGTGACCTGACAGAGGCCATGGAGGGACTGACAACTGTGGTACAGTCTTTCTTGCAGTCTAGTCCCGTCAAAACAATCAGGGTAGTCTGCCTAGATGAGGCACCTCCATTGTTAAGTCCTACAGGAAACCGATACAAATGACCAGTAGTAAGATGACTGTGATGAGATGCAAAGAGACTGAGGCTGAGTTACTTAGAAGAAAGATTTGGGGATTAATTGACCCCCTCCCTCATTTTACCTCTGGTACCCTAGAGTCTAGGATCCTGGGAAGTTGGGACATAGATGGAANGTGCTTGATGGTGTGTACTCAGAGCCTGCAAAGTTTCAGGCATTTCAGATACATCAGTAATAAAAATGTCCTCAAAATGTCTGGAAATTTGTGTCTAGAGCACAGGAGAAATTTGAGCTAGGATAACAAGTCTGGGAGTTACCAGTTCAGGGATGGTGTTGCCAAAATTCCTTCTCTGGGAGAGACTTAAAGTCTCCCCAAAATTTTCACTAAGGTCCCAATGATAAACTGAGATGCAGTCCATCAAAGCTCACTCTGAGGAACNAGTAAGATTATTGGGCTTACAGAGCAGTGGGTAAGTGGTCACAGGCAGGAACAGGAGTGACCTAGCAACAGACATACTGGAAGGTCTGCACCCAGCATGGATGACGGAGTTCCCATGACCATGTAGATGGGACGTCCTCCTTGGTCCTTCCTCACCTATACCCTCTAACCCCTCCCCAAGATCCAGATATCGTGTGCAATTATGCCAGATTGCACACATCTGGTTTGGATGGGTGGCTGGATACTCAGTCCCATGAACTTCCCTGCTTTGTTACTATGAGAGAATATCAACAGTCAACATGTCCAGCTGTATGTATGGAAATCAAGCCCAGGGACCTCCTGAAGGTGGCAGCAGTAGTGTGTCTCTGGGGTTAGACCTGTACTCTAGGTGGAGATNATCTTATGAAAAAAGAGAAGAAAATCAAGAAAGACACAAATCTATGGGCATCAATGTTTACAAGATATGAAAGCAAAGAATTGATGAATACACATTAAATGTGACAAGAATAAGAAGAGGACAGTAGACTGGGCAACTGAGGATGGAACACTCTGATGGGGAGTAAGCAGCTTTTAGTTTCAAATGTTACACCTCTATTTTTCAGTTATTTCACTTTTATTTGTGGTGTGTGCACATGCACTCACCAGGTGGAAGATCCCCTGGAACTGGAANTACAGAATGTTGTAAGCTGTGACCATTGTTGCTGAAAATGGAACTAGGATCCTCTGAAAGAGGAACAAGTGTTTGTTGTTGGTTGTTTCTATTCTTTGGTTCTTTTGCTCTTTTGGGGGCTCACCACCCAGTTCCCAAATAAATCATACACGGAGGCTTATTATTACTTATAAATGCCTGGTCTTAGCTTGGCTTGTTTCTTGCCAGCTCTTCTTAACTTAAATTATCCCATCTACCTTTTGCCTTCAGGGTTTTATCTTNCTCTATTTCTGTATACCTTTTTTTTCCTTCTTACTCTGTGGCTTGCTGTGTAGCTGGATGGCTGGGTGGCTCAGTGGCCGGCCCCTGAAGTCCTCCTCCTTCCTCTCTCATTCCTTGATCTGTCTTCTTTTCCTCCCAGATTTCTCCTTCTATATATTCTCTTTGCCTGCCAGCCCCACCTGTCCTTTTCCTGTCTCACTATTGGTCATTCAGCTCTTTATTAGACCATAGGTATTTTAGACAAAGAAACACAGCTTCCCAGAGTTAAACAAATGCAACAAAAAAGAATGTGACACATCTTTGCATCATTAAACAAATGTACCACAGCATAAACTAATGTAACACATCTTAAAATAATATTCTACAANAAGTGTTGTTAGTCACTGTGCCCTTCTCCAGCACCTTCAAATGCTATTCCTCTTTAAAGAAGATGAATTGTACCAGGGGCTGTCTCACCATCCCTATTTTATCTATCTCCATCTGTCTAGAATTTTTAATGGTTCCATTTGAATACTTTCTATTTCTCTCTATTTATTCATTAATTTTAAGTTCTATTGCACTTTTATTTGAAGGAAATGTGACTATGGTTAGGAGCACATTGCAGGTAGGAAAGAAGTGAAAGATAGTACCTGATGCCTTGCCCAACCTTTCCAATGAACCCCGAGGTAGTAGACATACATAAAAANGATGCTGGTTAGCCATTGAGATGGCTCAGTAGATAAAGGGGCTTGTCAACAAGTCTGATGACCTGAGTTCAATCTCCATGATCCACACAGTGATTGGAGAGAGCAGATTCCTGCAAGCTGTCCTCTGCTCTCCATACATATGTCCAACAGCACCACCATCACCACTCAGTAATGGATAAGTATAAAATTGGGTAGATCAATATCAATGAAAGATTATATATAGCAGCTCTCCCCTGAGTCTACCTTTTAGGCCAATGATTTTTGTCCAACATGAAAATATTACTATATATAGATAATTACTTTAATTATGATAAAAAACAATGGGTTTCATTGTGACATTTTCATTTATATTCACTGACCCATTTGCCCTCTTATTCCTCCTTGCTTGTACCCTGAAAGTTCCACTTAAGCATTTAGTGTCATGTGTATTTGTGTGTGTATAAACTTAGATTCTACATAAGAGACAAAATGTGTGATATTTTTCTCCCCAAAATACAATTTTCATGTCATATAGATTTAGATATACCTCCCATATAGATTAAACCAGAAGAAAGGAAGTAATTAATTTGAGAGTATGAATCACTCTCTCCAATCCCAAAATCAAATCAAACAGACCACCGGTATCAGTACTTAACACTCATCACATCACATCGTGGTACAGCAAGAATCCTGCTCCATTTTCCCATGTCCTTCCGTGCTAGCCTTTCTCTACATGTGTAAACAGTGAAAAGGGGAATCCGGAAGCTTTAAATCCTATACAGTAGGAAGTGGCGCTGGCATCCAAACAGAAGTGGAAGTACAGTGGGTCCCAATTNCTGTTTTAAAATATATTTAGTTACATCGGAAACCCAGACACACTTAATTGGACTATTCACAGTGATGCCAAGAATGTATAGTTACAACATTGTTCCAGGTGATTCTGATTAATGGTGGTTACCAGTCCCCACTGCTCCAGGCCTGAGGCTCAGGGGGAGCTGGTGTCTAAACTCCCCCTGGTGCATGATGGGTAAAGAAGGAGAGAATGGTNCCTGCACACAAAAGTTATTTGTCCTTCCTAGGTGGCTTGATATTTTCCAGAGCTTTTGAAAAGTACATATTCTACTCTTCCACAAGCTCGGAACTTGGCCTTGAATTTGTTTGTGGAAATAAGTAGCCTCATTTTAATACTACCTCTTTGGCCTCTGGCAAGCAAGGAACTTTTAATGGTAGAGTTTGGGAAAGGGCTAGAAATAGAAGTAGGGAAGTAAGCATACCACACGCAGAGTAAGATCCGCAGCAAAAAAAAAGAGAGGGGACCTTCCTATGCAGGTAACCAGAGAACCCTAGTTCAATGTCTGTATAATAAGAAAATAAAATGTAATGCCAAATTGAAGGTGAGGAAGATCCACTGGGAATTCCTAAGTCATGAGTTGACTGGAGAATAGGGCCTAGCAGAAGACTCCATGGCATCACTCATGGNAGGCAAGCGGTCTACCACCAAGCCACACCCTCTACCTTCTTATCGTTTGAGATCAAGTTTCACTAAATTGCCCAGGCTGGCCTTGAACTTGCAATCCCCTAAGTCAGCCTCCCAAGNAGTTGGGATTACAGGCCCACATGCTGAGGCCTGACTCCCTGAATTGTGTTGGATGACCCCTAGTTAGAAAATTAGTTGTTAGATTCTGAGGTTCTATCTCCTATACTGTTACTAATAGTTGTTGTAATAGGCTGCTGTCATTGGCTTGAAATGCATCCTTTATTTTGTGCTCCTTATCTTTTGGGATAATTTGATTATAAAGAAGGCAGAATCAGAAACTCTCTTCCCTCTGCACTGATTTTGAAGACAACTTTCCTACCTATGCCCCATTTCTGAGATGCTGAATGGGAAGTGATCCTACCTCTCAGGTCTCCAAGGAGGTGCATCCATATCAGCGTGGAATGTGTTTTTTTATGGNGGAAGGAAGAANTGTTACGTATATACTCACATGTAGTGGTGTGCTCATTGGTATGGGTGCATATGTGTACAGCACACACGTAAAAGTCAGGGGACAACCCTAGATGTCCTCTAGCTCTTTCCATTCTTACCACCTTCTGTTTGGGACTGGGTTTCTCAGTGGCCTGGAACTGTAGCTCATCTTCTAGGCTAGCTGTCTAGTGTGCTTTGAGAGATCCTCCTGCCTCCACCTCCAACCTTAGAGTACTCGATTACAAACATTTGATTACTTCACCCAGCATTTTACAGGGTTTCTGGGGATCTGCAATCAGGCCCCCACTCAAGTGCTTTACTAAACATCTGCCGAGTCTCGCGCGACTGGGTTTTCTTCTTCCTTTGGCTGTTGGGCTGAAATAAGTCTTGCTTTCACTTCTCTTTTATCCTTTCCATCACTTGGAGATGGTGGGATTTTCCTCAAGACATGAAAGTACAGGAAACCNTGAGATACACAACTGCTCACTAAAACCTAACAAAGTATTTGATGCAGCTTTTGAGAGGCTGAGGAGCAGGATCCCCCACTGTGCCTGTAGGAGAGGACAAAATCCAGAGGTGGCCAGCTCAGAAAGCTAACCGTGATGAGAATGTTTCATCTCTGGGAAGGATACATGCATCTTTATGGATCAGGGACAATGAGAAGTGTAAGCAGANAACAGGATTTGCCTTATATTCCTTGACCCAGACAGGAGAAGGTATATTACCAAAGACATATTGCTTTGCACGGTAAGAAGGTTAAATTTATGTCACTAGAAATAAAACCAACTTTTTTTTACCATTGATTTTAAAGCAAGGGTAATGAGAAAGAAATTAAATATTTTTTTCTTTATGTCAAATGTTCCTGTTTTCCATTTCCTTGTCTCTGGCTCTTCCCCCNCTTTCTTCTTCCACATATGAGGACCATCTGCATGCCATGTTCTGGGCTAAGACTGAAAACAATCTGTTGGTTCATTATAAACTTTAATAGTTATTATAGTGTTTTAGATTTCAGTTTCAAAATAAGCTAGAAATTTCAAAGTCTTAGAAGTGTTACAAAGTATCCCTAGCTTCAAGGCTGGACCCCATGCAGATGACCCTCTGTCACCATCTAGAGGTTGTGCAAACATATTGCAGGCCCAGTTCTTAGGAAATTGAATGTATAAAGTCATCCCAGAAGTTAAGGCTTTGCAAATGTTTGTATATCAACCCTGCAGGAGAGATTGGACACTTTCATATGTAAATGAATACAATCAGAATTTTGATTTCTATATCTGTGGTGATATAGGAAATGGGTCTCAGAAACTGAACTAAAATTTAGAAGACAGATCTATTGGATTATAAGAACTAGAAAGACACTGAGGGAGATGAACCACCTCCATTAGATTGATAAGGATGCTGAGGACCTCAATGGATGGGCATTTAATGATTCCATGTTGATGGAGAAAAGACTAAGATTAAGAACTGCACTGTTCATTCATGTTCTCACAGGCACAACCCTTCCCTCACTCCCAGTCTGAGGACAGACATCTGGAAGTCTGTCCTGTCTTTCCCTCCCTCTCTCCTTCCCACCTCCCGTGTGTGTGTGTGTGTGTGTGTGTGTGTGTGTGTGTGTGCTGTCTCTTATACACATCTAGATGTGTATAAGTGTGTTGGTTAAGACTGGCTGACGATTTGACAGGATCTAGAATAACCTAATAGAGATACCTCTGGGCATGTCTGTGTGGCAGTTAACAGTTTAGAGGATGGGCTAATAACTGAGGTGAAAAGACTCTTCTGAATGTGGTTGGCACCAGTCCATGGGTTGTCTACCTTTCATGACAGGATGAACTATATTCCCTCTAACTATGAGCCTTGGATTCTCGCCTTCAATTTAGCCACAAAAAGAGTCAGCCTGAAAGGATGTAGATAATTTCTTGCAAACTCGTCTTAGTCTGTGGAAGAACACTTGCCAAGGACACAGTTATTATCAGCTGATTGTGAACAGGCCAAGTGTCCCTCCAGTTTCCTTTGGTGTCTACTTGGTGCTGTGACTTACAGCGTTGTTGACCCCAGTCTCCTTTTGTGTTCAGTCTATTGGTTAGCAACATGGTGAGTGGGGTGATTATTTACTGGATGCCTTTGATGTCTAGCTTCCATTAGTGTCCAGTTCTTTGGTGAAGTCACCTGGTGCATTAGGTCACCCCTGTCCATCTGCTGGATGCTCATCTCTGGGTCCTATATCTGATGGATCCTGGCTCAGCATCATAGGCAGTTTTGATACATATGTAAGTTTTACATAACATATTATACAAAGTAATGGAAATATTCTGTTCTTACTTTTAAAGCCTACTTATGAAATGTTTAGCAAAATATAGTAAGTTCTTAGGATACCCTTCAGATATAGCNTGATGATTCCTGTTTAACGTATTTTAAGACAGGGGCCCTGGGAAACCCCAGTAATTATGGAACCCTGATTTTTCTCACTTTGAAACCATGCTTCATCCTTCCAGCAGACATGTGCCCCATTTGCCTCTATGGCCCAAGTTTATCATTCACTGTGCATTCAATGAACTAGATTATGTATATTGACCTATCNCTTTTTCTAAGTGGACAAGGACCTCCTTTAAATGGTATTCAAGGGACTGAGCAGGGCTGTCTCCTTCTGTTACCACNCTTGGTCTAAGATCTGTCATTTTTCAGTCTGATGCTGGCAACAGTAACCTAATTCTCTTCTCTCTGCTTGCCTGGGTACCACTGGTCTGTCTGCATGCTCAGCAGGATTCCCATTGGCTGATATTTGGAACTGATATTCCCTCCTCCCTACACACGACACACAGTCACAGAAATCTAATGCTTTCTGCATCCTATATACTTGCATGCTTTGCACACCTTCTGCCAACACTACAGGGCCNTTTTCATCCAGCTGCCTGATGGTTTTTGTCTCTGGCCTGTTTAATGCTTCCACCATGGCAAACACCTTTTCTACTTCAAAAGGTCTTCATGTGTGCTGTACCCTTTCTCTTAGCAGGTAAATCCTAGTCCCCTCTTTCTTGTAAAACTGACTTACTGTTTGGGGCTTTTTTTCCCCCCCAGTGGCATCTCTAAGAGATGTCTCATGTCTGACAAGTCCCCCACCTCCCAACTAGAGTCTGTCTTGCTTAAGACCCTGTTGTTGCTCTGTAATGATATTTGCGACCATATGCTTCTATCACTGTTTTGCTGTAGCTGAGCTACCCAATGAAGATCTTTCTCACTGGCCTGTGAAAAAGTATTTTTTCTTCTCACTACAAACTGTAGGGATCAAAAAAATCAAATAAATGCATTGAGTAAATGGATAGCCATACAGAATAGGAAGCACCTCATGTCCAGGATAAGGTCTGTTTCTTAGGGCCAATGTAGAGAGGTTTGGGTATCTGGGGACAAGATTCAATTTGTAGGAGAGAGAGCCTGGAGAAGGCCACCTCAGAGCGGGGGCTGGCAGTGAGGGTTGTTTCAGATACTGGGGACAGTGACTAGCTATTCACTGCTCTCTCTTCATTTAAGCTGCCCTAGATATGCTAGTTAGTGGTGGGATTCTGGGCAGTTGGGTGATTTTGAGTGCATTTAAGCTTCAGGTTGCACATCTTTTTATCAAAGGTTCAGGATTCCCACCTGGTCAGGGCAGGGCCGGGGGATGCGGCAAAAGAGAAAACTGCCGAAAGTTTCCAGCGAACCCTGGATTTCTTCGCCATCACTGAAAAGTCTTGTCCAGAAGTCACACCCCTTACCTGAGCCTCCAGCTTCTCAACTCATCTCTGTGCCTCTAAGCTAGGATCCCAAGGCGGACACTGAGCGCTGCCCTCCCTCTCCTGGCTGTGCGTCGGTCCCTCCCTCCCCCTGACTCCTACCCGGCCTCCCCGCCCCCTCCTTCCCCTCCCTAGGAGCCCAGGCCCAGGAATCCCACGCCCTTTGCAGTACAGGAGCTCGGACGAGCCCAGGGAAGCCTCGGGTCGCCAATCACCGAGCGGAGGAGAGGCGGGCGCTAGGCTCGGGCGCGCTGGGGGAGCCAGCTGGCGCTGCTCTGCGCGAGCCGCAGACAATCACCCCGACACCGACACGCGCGCAGCAGACCCGCGGGCATCATCGACAGAGCTTCCCCACTACGGGCGCTGCAGACTCGACTCTGGGAGCCCCCTGTATCCCAAAGCGTCGCAGGCCCGCGCGGCCGGATCAGGGAGGAGGCTCACAGGCTACAGCGCTGCCATGTGAGCCGCAGCGGCGACTCGCACCTGGCGCCGCACCTGGGGCTCCGCGGCCCTTGGGGACAATGCGCGCCTCCAGCAGTCACCGCGTCCGCACCTGACCATGGAGTGCGCCCTCCTGTTCGCGTGCGCCCTCCGGGCCGCCGGTCCCGGGCCACCTTGGGGCCCCGCGGGACTACGGCGTCTGGCCAAGGCAGGTGCCACCACCGAGGGGCTCGCCGCACAGCCGGGACCTGGGAGGCGCCCGACCCGCGGCGCAGCTCACACGCGGGTGTCACCTTTTTCTCTCTTGCAGGCGCTCCAGCTGTGCTGCCTCTGCTGTGCTTCGGTGGCCGTCGCCTTAGCCAGTGACAGCAGCAGCGGTGGCAGCGGATTAAATGATGGTTCGTATTTGCCCTCTCTACTCCACCATCCTGCAAGGGCTTCCCCCGCCCCTCGTACTCTGTCCCCTTTGTGTTCAAGAGAGAGAAATCTTAGAAAAAGGCGCACCTCCTAACCAGGCAGGTGTGTGCTGTCTGAAAAAAAAAAAAAAAAAAAAAAAAAGGTTCCCTGGTTGGAGAGGGGAAACGTGGCAAGGTCTGTGAAGTTATCAGAAAATCAATGCCTCAAGCTGCGAGTCACATAGATGAGAAAATAATTTCCCTCCTTCACAGATGGCTTGTTAAGAAAAATAATCCAAACTAAAGTAAGAAATTAGAAAGGAAGTGGGCACCGAGTAGGGAATTGATAAAAGGCTCCTTCGTTTCCTTCCTCCCCTGGGAAAGCCACAGAAACTAATTCTAGTTGAGGCTGAGAGGGCGTGAGCCCCCATTTCCCCTACTGCCGCTTTCCCATTGTCCTTTCCTTCTCTCTTCACTGACATTGTGCCATGGATACCCAAAGATGCCTTTTGGTGGAAAGCGCTAGCACAAGGTGCTCCAAGGCCTTTTTCTGTCTCTTAAGTTCCCCAGCTTCAAAGGTCCAGAGTACACTCGATCTTTTCTCATTTATTAACTTTGCAATACTCCCAGAGAGGGAAACCCTTGTTTCCAGTGTTTCCCACCAGCTGCAGAAGAACAATTCATGTTTGCCCCTGGCTCTTTAGCAAGACTTTACTGGCCAACATGAATTTCTCTGGATTCTAAATTGTCATCTTTGTAGGCTTGAATCCTTTTGTCCAGATGCAAGGGGGCAGGCATTCTGGGACTGGAAGGTGCTAGAATTAGGGACAGAGGCTTTCAGAGAATGGGTAGTGAGAGGACAAGAGACCCAGCAATACACTCTTGTGAGACCTACCTTTTGTCCACTCAGTCAGTCAGAAGTTTCTAAAACTTGCCTCCTACTCACCAGGACCTAATGGCCAGCAAGCCCTTCTGTTCCAAGCATGGCCTATAAGGACTTAATTGTTTTGTTTTTGGGGACAAGGTCTCATGTAGTCTAGCTACAGAGAAGATGACCTTTTCCTTAGGATCCCCCTACCCCCACCTCCCTAATGCTGGTTTCACAGGAATGGCCAACACACCTGGTTTATATAGTGATGAGGATTGAACCTAGAGCCTCATTCATGTTTGTCAAGAATTCCACCCACTGAGCTACATTTCCCAGATCCTGTAAGCACCTGAACTGACACAGCACATCATTCTTTACAAGGGACCTCTCGATGCCCCCTTTTCCAAACAGGACTGAATGTAACCAACAGCCTGTAGCCTCCTCTTTTGGAAACAAACTTGTAGCAGGTGTCTAGGGGGGTAGGGGGTGAGGGGTTGGGATGGCTGGCTAACACTCCCAAGAAAGGGCAGGTGGAGTTTCAGATGGCTGTGCACAAGGAGGTAAGAGACACACACACTGTAGAAACTGTCTGGAACATATGTCGGAAACGGCTATTATGTAGTCAGCTCTGACTCTGGTAGATGGAGAAAATAAGTTTTCTCTTTAAAAAAAGAAAGAAAGGCTGGCTTTAATCAAAAGCTACATACCTGCAGAGCAACATATCAGGAATTTTTGAGAACTAAAACGTGTCCTATTCAATTTTAAGGGAAACACATTTTTCCTTTTATTTTCTGAAAAATATGTCAATGATAGGGTATTTCTAGTTTAAAGGAGAGAGGGTGAAAAGAGCCATAAAAGAGTTGGTTACGCCTTAAAAAGTCACAAATGGTCCAGAAAGAAACAAGGCACATTATTGTAATGGTGGGATTTCTTTGCTAATGTCAGCCTAATTAGAATATTGCATATTGATCCCTACACACTGTAAGATTTCCTGATTCCTTAGCATCTCCTCAATGATGTTTCATTTCATTGTTGTTGACTGTTCAGGGAAGGGAAATTTCTTTCTTTTTTTTATTTTTTCTTTTTCCTTTCTCTTCGGGGAGCCAGGGACCCAAGTGACTCAAACATGCCTCTTAGTTGTTCGGAATCTTTCTAAACACTTTCCAAATTAGTTTCCCATTC
>LZPO01087561.1:0-19811 GCA_001675575.1 Neotoma lepida | reverse complement strand
AAGTGCACCGGGCATGCTCCACATCATCTTCTGGGACAATGCTTTTCAATTCCAATGTTTTGTGAAAGAAAGCAGTGTACTGACTTTGCTCTTTCCCACAGCAAATTATTTCCTAGCTGTCCACCCCTCCACCCCCACCCCCAGATCATACAGCAATTAGTGCTGCTCAGGGGAGCCAGGGGGAAGGCATTTTTAAACATGCCTTTCCAGGTGTCCCTGATCTGCCACACCCCCTCCAACATGTCTGAGCAGTTTGAAACATCAGCCTCTATCTAGGATGCCTCTGAAGGTTTGGAGGCAGGTTTTTGCCTAGGTTGTGTTTGGGGCCTCAGATTAAACAGGAGAGTCCCCAGTGAAAGCTACTGGAAACAGTAAAGGAGATCCAAGTGTTGGCATCCTGTTCTCATGTGTAGTGGCACTGAAAGAGGGAGTTGACTGCCCCTTGTTAATGAGCTGAGGAATCACCAGAAGCTTCACACTTTGTGAGTTATATGCAGTTTGAACTCTGCCAGAAAAGTTTCTATCCTCAGTTCAACTTAAACAAAGCTATCAATCTCCCAGAAGAAAAATTCCCACTTACTAACCTTTGTGGATTTATATTGATTAAATTTTGTCAATAATAACAATAATAACAAACAATTACTATATAGATGCACTGTGGCTAATACATGAAGAGTCCCTGTATGTCTTTTCAGACTGAATATTGACCTTTCATCCAAATATCTTTGAAATTGATTAAAATTGCCCTTAGCTTTTGGTTTTTGTAGATTTTTCTTAAATGCTAGACAAGTGCTTTACCACTGAGCCACATCCGAAGCTGTAGCTGTATAGGAGTTTAGGTTGGCAGAGCCTGATGGCACAGATTGCAATGCACACGACCCTCTCGGAATTCTCTTCACTGTTAGGTGCATGGAACAAGGTTTTCTGTGAGCTTTGGGGCAGCCTGCTGGAAATTGACCCTTTGACATCTTGGGCCCTGGGTGCTGACAGCTAAATTTTTCCATTACAGATTACGTCTTTGTCACGCCAGTAGAAGTGGACTCAGGCGGGTCATATATCTCACACGACATTTTGCACAACAGGAAAAGGCGATCGGCACACGGTGCCAGCAGCTCCCTGCACTACCGCTTTTCAGCATTTGGACAGGATCTACACTTAGAGCTTAAGCCCTCGGCGATTTTGAGCAGTCACTTTATAGTCCAGGTACTTGGAAAGGACGGTGTTTCAGAGACTCGAGAGCCTGAGGTGCAACAGTGTTTGTATCAGGGATTTATCAGAAATGACAGTTCGTCCTCTGTTGCTGTGTCTACATGTGCCGGCTTGGTAAGTCTGCCTCAGTCTAATGGAGCTCACGCTTTTCNTGTTTTGTGTAACTTGAATGAACAGATGTCTGCAGCATTAAGCTCTCTTCCAGCCAACTCCACACATTCACACTGTCAGCTTTGATACGTATAATATTCTCAATTGAATTAATCTAATCTGCTCTCTGAAAAAAAAGAAAATATAATAGAACTTTAATGAGCATTTAGAGCATTCTTTTGATGTTTAATGGCCTGGGCCCTTTCATTCTCCATGTTTGAGACGATCCCCAAGGAAATTAATTTGATGGATGCCATTCGCTTTGCAAAGTCTTGGGAGACCAGAAATTCTATAAATCTAACAGGCTACATGCGTCTCCATTGCTTTGAAAGGGGAAAACTGCATTTCAATCTAAAATTGCATTCAGCAGCCAGAGTTAACCTACCTTCAACTTGATGGAATGGGGGGTCTTTTGTTTTTCTTTTTAAAATCTCTCGGTGGTGCACTGCTTACAGAAGGCATCCTCTTAGAATGTGGGGCGGTGTGTGTGGACTAGCAGGATAAAATGTGGCACCCAGGGCGGCAGGCCTTTTAAAAGCACTTGGGACAAGCATGATTTCCTTCCTGTATAATCTTTCAGTGTCAAACACTAGGCCAAGAATATCCATGTAAACGATACTCAGAATCCAGTCAAATATACAAGGCAGTAAATGACATCCTAGCTTTCATTCCATGTTGCAATGGAGAAATGTCTCAGATTGACACCAGAGTTGGTATTGGAGACACATGGTGATCATGTTGTGGCATGGCCAGAAGAAGGAAAATGTGAGAAAACCCAGTTGGGAGTTTGTTGGTGATGTGTATGCGGGATGCAGCTTGGCTAAGCAGGAGGTGTGGCTTTGGGAGTGGACAGGGAGTGAATGAGGGCTCCCCTGCTCTTCACTGCTTAAGATTCTTCAGTTACAACTTTTTCTTTCACAATGTTGTCCTGAAATCCAGCCAAAACCATAACCACAGTCACTATATTCTTTAGTGTATTTCAATTACAAAATAAAACAATGAGTTAGCAATTCCCAATTCTAAATTCATTTAAATGATGACTGGCTCATCAATTCCCTGTGCGTTATGACATGGTTACACACATGTGTGCTCACGCATGCGTGGGCATATCTTAGTTTTTGTTCTTTGTTTTATTGTGGTGAGTCTTCTGCTGTTTTTTCACATTCTCCTTGTGTTTCCCTCTCTTTGCCTATTCCAATTTCAAAAAATCTTCAAGGATTACTCACTCCACCACAGAGCCTTAGACCATCTCATTCCAAACACTCACAATTAACAGCAGTAAGCTCAGGTTCTTGCTATCAAACCAGCACCAACTAGTAGGGTTCTCCTCATACCTTAGTTTCCTCATCTCTAAAACTGGGACTTATGGCCTATGAGTTGGCTCAGTAGGTAAAGATGCTTGCTGCCAAGCCTCATGACCTGAGTTCAATCCCTGGGACACACTTAATGGAAGAAGAGCGCTAAGTCCTCTGACCTCTACACGAATGCTGTGGCACACACAAACCCACACACATACACCATCTGTACAAAGTAAATAAAAACTTAAAATGTAGTAAAAATGGCAGCAACTGAAGAGATTTCATCCCAGGCCTATAGAGAGGAAATGATTTATGTGTGAAGTACTCCATTAGTCTCTAGCTTTTCTCTTTCTCGTGAATCTGCTCTTCGTGGGTGGTAGGGATTCTGATCAGTTATCTCATGAACAGACATCAGGTGATCTTTTCTAGTGAAAGGGTTCACTTTTGAACTGGGAACAAATTATCATCTAAGGCAGAAGAATGAAATGGGTTAAAGTTTTCCCCCTTTCACAAGTGTGAAAGAAGCAACTGACATTGAAGTCTGCCCTGTGGCACAGGTTGTCCTTACTTTTCAGCAAGCCAGGTGTATGGACTTAGTTATCTTGACATCATTGGACCTTGGTTGGCTCTCATCAGCCAAGTGAGATGACTTCTGAGATCATTATAATCTCCAGGTATCTGATTCTGATGATCTAATTTATTGACCCTGGTAGAGCCTATTAGGTAAGAGGTAGGGAACAATCAAATTTATTTATCCTAAGTTTGCTACCATCCCTTTCCCATTCCCCCACCAAACACCTGTGCAATTCTTAAACTCCGAACAGAAAGAAACAAAACAAGAGAGAATGGAACGCTCACTGGCAAGTGGTGACCCTGATCCATATTAATTTTGTAACCTGTGTTGAAGGGTAATATCTGCATGGAAATATTAAAATATACATATAGAAAAACATAATAAGTAAAGATATAACTTAATTAATGTTCACAAAGTTTATATCCATATTTGTGAGCCTAGATTAAACAGGACATTGTTAGTGCCCCAAGAAGGCCCTCAGTTTCTGCCTTTCTTACTGTCCACATAAGGTAACCATTTTGGCCTAACAAATGGTGTGATTTATTTATGCATATTGAAAACTGTTCCTTAAATAGAATCCTAATGTACTTCCTGGTATGAGGATCCCATAGTGGTTTGTTTGTTTGCATTTGTTGTGTTTTCCTCATTCTGTGGGATAGGTACCCAAGAGTAAATTTGCTGTGTCCAGGTAGGCATAGGTGAAGCTTTAGCAGGTGCTGTAAATCAGTTTTTCGAGATGGATGTGCCAATCTACACTAAATAGTAGGTGGGGAAGTTCTGGACGCTTCCTATTCTCATCAGTACTTGACAC
This sequence comes from Neotoma lepida, assembly GCA_001675575.1. NCBI lineage: Eukaryota > Metazoa > Chordata > Mammalia > Rodentia > Cricetidae > Neotoma > Neotoma lepida. The sequence continues at coordinate 15,769 of LZPO01087561.1, read as the reverse complement.
TATCTGCCTTTTCCATCTTAGTCATCTTGCAGGCATGAATTAGATGCCACATTGTAATTTACATCTTTCTGATGGTTAATGGGAATGGATGAAGCACCACCTTTAGGTGTATTGGCTATTTATATGTTTTCTTTAATGTTCTCTTTACTATATATAGACAACATATAGAATACATGCTTTCAACTTTATAGTGATGTGTGCTCCTTTCCCAGTGGATAGAAGCAAGGGTTCTAAGTGGAACACCCTTACTAGCTCATTATCCTGCTTACTGTGGCCATCAAACTCTGATATCATCTCTTTGGTTTTGAAAAAGCAAGTCATGTGAAATCCTCTATAGGTACTGCATTGAGGGGGCAGTGAAAGATGAGCATAAAGAGAATGGCCATGTCTCCCCTCTTCTAGCTACCTACAGATACTGTTGAGCATCTTTGGTCAAGAGGGAGGCTCACAATTCACCTAAGATTAGTTGACAGCAGCAGTGATGGATTCAGAACATTGTAGATGATCCAAATGTTCAGAAGATGGACTTGTGTCTAATAGGCTTGTTGGAGTGACTGGTCAGAAAGTTAATATGCCAGAGGATATGATTGTTCTTCATCCAGACACTGATAGGAGATGGATGACACTAGGAGATATAAAACTTCATGTAAAGCTTCTGTCTGGGGTTTCTTTAAGAGTGAGTCTAGACTTCAGGATCCTTTTAGATGGGATAGCCATCCCAGTGTGCTTGCAGGATGTATTAAGAAAGTAATCAGTCACCTTTAAATGATCTGGCCACGTGCCAGCAGGAAAGCTAGCTTCTACCTAGACTGTTAAGGAAACCTCAGAAGAAAACAAGAAGGGTAGTAAGATTATAGTAGTAATATATATATTCTTGTAGGCAGGAAGATAAGCATACACACTCCAGCTGGAATTTTTCTAGCAGGGGATTTCCCTGAATAATTCAAAATTACCAGTGCTTAAAATATTTCTAATACTTTCTTGGAATGTACAGCTACCATGCCAAGCCAACAGAATTCACTTTAAGGAGTTCAGGGGGGTTGTTCCCTTATTGTCAATAATTCCCAAAACAGGAGCAAGTGAATCTTGCCTGCCATTAAGTTTGCGTGCAATTCTTGGCTTAATTCTGAATGTTTGTTCTGGGTCACCCCTGCCCATTCCACCTGGTGATGTTAAATTGGTGAGTGTATTTTGGACTTGCAGCCTTTGTCACAGAAACATGGGCTCACATATTAACCTAGTCCTTAGCTAGTCCTGCCACATACGTCCTTTCTACTCTCTGAATCCTCTCCCCTCTAGCCATGACAGTGATGAGAAAGGTCATGACAACGGCTAAGGTTATTCACCTTGCTGTGAAACTGTGACCAACTCTGGATGTTCACCTGTGTCCTTTAATTCCATTTTCTGTTAGACTGTATCTTTCTTCAAAGATTTTACTGTTTTAAAACATTCTACTTTAGGGATCTTTTTTGTTAAAAAAAAAAGTGACTTGGTAGAGTATGACTCACTTGATTAGCTTTGTCTGACATGCTAAAATTTTGGATTCCTTTTCTTCAAACTGGAATTTCACCCCAGAAATGTATAATTTTTCTGAATGATTTTGGTGTATTTTAGTATTTGAGAGCTAGTTACTGTGAACACTTGTGTTTGGCGATGTATGGAAAAGCTACATGAACTCATTGATTCTGTCATCCAGTAGCTGTTTATCACTTCTATCATGGTAGACACTGTTCTGATCACAAAGGGTAAAGCTGTGAATGAGGAGGATGCAGACGCCATTAACACACCAACAGAAGTGTCTAACCTTTTATTTAAAAACAAGATTTATTTTTATATTATGTGTATTGAGTTTGAACCTGCATACACGTATGTATACTGTGTGCATACAGTGCCCAAAGAGGACAGAAGATCATGTTGGCTCCCCTAGAACAGGAGTTATAGGCAGTTGTGAGCCACAGTGTGGTGCTGGGAACCAAACCCAGGTCCTCTGCAATAGTAGCAAGTATTCTTAATAGTTGTCTATTGCTGAGCCATCTCTCCAGGCTAGTGTCTAATGTTTTTGACATTGTAATAGGACATTGTCATCTACAAAGTCCATGCTTGACATGTAATCCAGTTTTACACACACACACACACACACACACACACACACACACACACACTCACAAAACAGCCTAATGTATTAAGTAAGTTCAGGATTCATAGCTGTGCTTGGCTATAAATGGCCCATGGATTGTGGATTAGACACACCTGCAAGAGAAGCAGCACCAGGGCTCTTAGACCTGAAAATTCTCACCTTAGTCTGAACTAAGCTGTGGCTCAGCAGAGCTCAGGAGCAAAGAGCCCACAAGCTAGAGCTTCAGAAAAGGGAGAGGCTGGGCAAGGTAGGACCAGACACCACCCCTCAGCACTATCGCGTGCATGAGCACGTCAGTGAGTCAGAAAGTCCTACATCACCTGTGACTCTTTACTTCCCGTTAAACTTACACTTTCTCCAGCATGTTTGGTCATGGGTTCTTTTCCCCCTTAGAAGAACATCTCTGCATAGGTTCATGGTGACAAGACCACAGTGCTTTCCTCAATTCTATATTGTGTCCTAAGTGTGAAGAAAACCTCTAGGGATAAGAGTTTCTTGGTCACTAGGCTTAAAGAGAGTTAAACACGCAGGCTGTCCACAAATTTATTATGTAGCTGAGGATGACCTTGAACTTTTGATCCTCTTGCCCCAACTTCCTGAGTGCTGAAATACCAGAAGGCACCATCTTGTCTGGTTTTCTGTAGCATTAGGGATTAAGCTCAGGGCTTTGTGCATGCTAGGCAGGTAGATACTCTATCAATTGAGGGCTACATCCAAAGACATTTCCCTTCTCTTCACCTCATGTGCGCCTGCATGTGTGTGTGTGTGTGTGTGTGTGTGTGTGTGTGTGTGTGTGTGTGTGTGAGAGAGAGAGAGAGAGAGAGAGAGAGAGAGAGAATGCGTCTCATGTGGCCCAGGCTGTGTGTAACTGTTACATCCTATGTAACTGGCCATTTCATATCTTTTAATAATACACTAGCATGTATTTTTGATCTCTAAAATATGGAGTCGATACTGGCCTGACCAATCTAACTGTTTTAAAACTGTATTTCTGGTTTATATCTTATACCAGGATTCCCTGTTTCGGTGTAAAGAACAATTGCTAGGCCTAAGGTCAGTTTGCACTTTATTGGTACCTGACTTCTCTGATGACCATAGTTTGTTCTAGTTGGAGAAATATACTTTTGCTTAATAAACTCAATCTAGACCAAGCTCTATTCTTCACATGGCTATCAAGTGGAAACACATACACACACACACACATAAGCAGTCACTGACCTTTTGGGTCTACTCAGCTCTACAGTGCATGGGTCTGCGGACTTTTGATAATCTCTGCAAAGACCAGCTGGCCACAGGGAAGGCTGCTTTTCTGTGGCCGCTGACCCTTCTGTCTGGTGTTGGCTCATTGTCCTGGCTCCCCACTGTGTCAGACGCTCCCAGCAGAGTGGGCACCACAACCAAGGCTGGCTCAAGAATCCCTTCTAGCCTGGATTCCCGGTGCACCATCCAACTTTGTTGCTTGCTTTCCTTTGCTTTCTCTTTCCTTTGTCTGCTCCATGGCTAGCTGCCCTGATGTCCCATTGTGTCTTTTCTTCAGTGGTGGCCTTTGCTGCAGTGACCATTCTCAAGACAGCCTGGGTCCCCTCGAGGAGCTTTCGAAGCCATTGGATTTGAATAGGCAGTAGGGAGCTTTGATGTCTCCTTTTCAAAAGTATTTTATAACTCAGAAAGCTGCCACTGAGTTGTCTGTCGCTGGTCACTGCCTGCCGCGTCATCTTTAGAAAGCCAATTTCCATTCATAAAAGGGCTGAAGTTAAATGCCCTTAGCCTGTGGCTCTGCTGCTTTGTGGGGCCTTGTTAGCTAGCAGGGGTTGTTGAATTACATCTACCCCTTTGGAACGTCATGGTCACTTGAGAGGATCATGTGAAATTACAGATTAGGCTGGGTTGTATTTACATGTTTTTTAATATAGGCTGGCCCAAATCAAAGATTTTTTTTAGGCTATTATTCAATTCATCAAGGGTAAAAGGACCCTTTTATTTTCTTGGCTTCTCTCCTCTGTGTTCTCCTAAGACATGATTTGTGAAGAGAATTATTTGCTTTTAAAAACGCTTTGAGCAAAAGGCCAAACTAAATTAAAAAAATTTTTTTTACAAAGACCAAAGTTCTTGCCAGAGAGTTGGACTCCAAAGTAGCTAAGGCAAGCCTGAGGGGTCTCTCATGAGAGCTGTAAGGGCCCAGCCTCCCTCTGTGCTACCTGCCTGTCATAATGTGGCCACTAAGTACCGTTCCTTCTGGATTATTCTGTTGGCCATATTTGACTTCAGGGTCCTTGGCTGGGCATCCTGGGCATCCTGGCATCCTGAGCTTGCTTCCTGAGGCCTCAGGTTTTTCATGTATGCAGTGGAAATGGCGGCTGGCAGAGGGTAAGGGAGACTGGTGGTAAGTGGTGAACTTGTCACACAGTAGCTGCTCCCTGCTTGATTGTTGACTTTGAACTAGGAGGTGGTCTGGGCAGGAAACGGCCTTTGAACTCTTTTCCCCCTGTCCTGAAGCCTTTCCAGGCAGGCCTGTCAGAACAGGAAAAGAATTTCTTTGGTATTGGCAGCCCTCTTGGTGTGAAGGTTAGAGATCTTGTAGGGAAAGGAAACATTTTATCAAGTAAGAAAGAATAAAAGAAGGAAGATGGCTGAGGTAGGGCTTAGGAGGAGGAAGGGGATGGATACATAGGTCACAGATTTCTTTCTTCAGACTCTGAAGAGCCGGCACGTCCCTTCACCACCTGCACAGCCAGGTACATCACTCACCCACTGTGGGCTTGATGTCCTCACTGTAAGTTGAGGGTATTGACAGGATCTCATTTGTGGGGCTTACAAATATTTGGTCACAAGAAACACCCTGTATGAATGCCCATGACAGTTCCCCCTGGATGATCAATTTCCCTAACCTAAAAATCAGATTTGTTAAGATCCCAAAATTTCTGAGTGCCAGCATGATGTCACACTTCAGTACAAAAGTTGGAAGTTACCAGTCAGCACCCATTGGGATCATTTTTGAGACTGTCCGCTTTATTCAACATGAACACCCTGGTTATATACAGAGCCATCAGACTATTCGGAGGTAGGACCTGAACCATTGTATTTGCTTTTCCATGTCTTTTTGAAGTGCCTGGTTTAAAAAAAGAGAGAGAAAAAAATGTCACTTTAGATTTTAAATGCTAGTATGCCGAGTGGCACTTAAATATTATAGAAGCCTACTGCTTGCTGTGTCTTTCTTTCAACAGCCTGAGTGCAAATGCTTTTGTGAATGAATGTTTACAATAATAATCATTATTATGCAGCAATTATTAGAACAAGTGGTGTATACTTTATCTGAACTGCTTGGGACTACAGTGTTTAGGACATTTTATCTCAAACTACATATATTGATATATCATCCATTATATACATATATATATAATATACATTGTGTGTGTGTAGTATTAGTTACTTTTCTACTGCTGTGATAAAAATACCGTGACCAATGCCACTTATAGAAGGAAGGGTTTATTTGGACTCATGGTTACAGAGATTTAAGCGTCTGTCATAACAGGGAACCATGGCAGCGGCAGCAAACATGGTAGTTGGGACATCTAAGAGCTCACATCTTGAACTAAAAGCAGAAAGGGTGAACTGGGAATGGCTTGAGGCTTTGAAAGTTTAAAGCCCACCCCCAGTGATGTACTTCCTCCAGCTGGACCACACCTCCTAAACCTACCAAATAACACCACCAACTGGGGACTAGGTGTACTTGAGACTATGAAGGATATCGCATTCAAACTACCATATACACACATATATAATTATTTGCACATATGACATATGTATAGACACATGTGTACATGTGTGCTTATGTATATAAATGTGCGTGTTTCTGGAATGGTTCAAATCTACCCTTTCTATCCTTTACCCATTCCTTTCTTCCCCAGCTTACTTTCTTTTCCTCCTCCTTCCCCACCTCCATTCTCTCTTCCCAATTTTTCCCTCCCTCTTTCCTTCTTTCCCACTAGGACTGCTAGCATTCAGCAAAGCTGGGCCTGAACCATCCAGCTATGCAATCACATCCTCCTCCATTATTCTCTCAACCATGCTTTCCTCCTCTTGGCTTCTTTCTATAAACAGGACTTCCTAAGTTCCAGGTGATTCAGACATTTCCTTGGGTTCTTGACTTAGCCATCTCATCTGATTTATCCACCCCTAATGTCACAGATGTGTCATGGCTAAGAACAAGTGTGTTGGGTCTAGGCTTTATTTGCCTTCACCTGTCTGTAAGACTTGAAGCTTCATTGAATTAATGGCTCTGCTCATCAAAACAAGAACAGAACAAAACTCTTCCTCTTTTTCTTTGTGTGTTCATGGGTGGATTAATTCAGAGGGGATCTAGGATGATGCAGAGTGAACTAAGAGCTTGACAGGTACCAGTTTGAAACTCTACATCAACTCAGAGCATTTGTAGCCTGTATGTGCTATAAATTTATTGTGGGGGGGGTGGGGTTGTATTCACTGGCACTTGTATTGAGGTATCCTTGTCATGGTAGTTGTAGTTAGATTTTTTAAAAATGTCTGCCCTTGAAGTTATTTTATTTTTAAATTTTTGATCATTTTCACCCCTCCCCCAATTCCTCCAAGATCCACCTCTACTCCCTTCCCACCTGACCTAGTGTCNTCTTACATAGGCAACAATCCAGTCCAATTTGTGCTGCCACACTCTTAGGTGTGGGGCCATCCCCTTGAATGTGAGCCAGCCACCATGGATCACATACTTCACAGCTCTCAGTTCTCTCTCACTTGGAAGTTATCAGTTGCCAATAGCTTATCAGCTAGAGGTTGGACGTCATGCTTACCTCTCTCCTCCACCTTGGTGTTTTGTCTGGCTTGAGCTCACGCAGGTCATGTTCATGCTGTCACAACTGTTGTGAGTTCATATATATAACTGTCCTGTTGTGTCCAGAAAGCATCTTTTCATTCCTCTGGCTCTTTCTACACTCTTCTTCAGAGATGATCCCCATGCCCTGGCTAATATGCTTATATCTGTCCTGATTTTTTTGTTTTGTTTTATTTTTTGCTGTTGTTTTAAAAATATGCATGTATCTGCAAGTTCTTCAGTTGCATTCAGAACTGTATTTTATTGACAAAGGGGTTAGAGCAGAGAGCTCCCTTCCTTATGAAGCACTGACATATCAGATACAGGATATTAGTTATGGCCAGGGATCTATATGCTTTTATTGGCATGTGCCACCAAGTGTCATTGTCACTATAACCTTAATTGTCCAATATGCAAAGCTGCTGAGAACTCACTTCCTCTGGTTTTGCATGGGTCCAAGACAGTGGCTTCAAAGCGCTCCCCCCAGCAGAACATACGTGCTGGAAAATTGCATGGTTTCCCACCATAAGCAATAAACAATTCAAGAGAAAATGGTGCTGATTAAATCTTGAAGTCCAAATATAAACAGGCCTAATGATAGTACTACACATTAAGGCTTTCATAACCAAAAATATTTGTTTGGAGTTCATACACAACACTGTCTACAAACCCAGGAGTTTGGTTACAACAAGTTACTCCCAGGAAAGCTTGTTCCCACGGTTTTCTTAGCCAGTTATAGAGCAGAATATACTCAAATGCTCTAACAGAGGTCTGTTGAGTGTTCTGCCTGGATAGTGTGGTCACTTCTCCTGAAGGGATGCCTTTGAAGTATCTAAGGTTTTTACTTTCAGTAGAATTCTTTTGATTGCTTATTCATGCCACTCAACTTTGAAATATTTGATCTGCCCCTTTTACTGGTGTCCATCAAGGGGGCATGTCTTCTGATATAAATTAGATGTGGACATCACTAATTTATGAGGAGCCAGCTATGTGCACACCCTCCTTTGAGGGACTGCACTTGAAAGAGATTGCNATAAGCTGGTAAAGGGGTTTATGTCTGCCGGTTTGCCAGGTTCTATGACAGAGTGGACAGTGTCCTGATGTCATCCTGTATCCTACAGTTCCTCATTCACATTTTGTATTTTACTTTACCATTTCTAGGAGGCATGTGCAGAGTAACTCAATGTTGATTTCTCTATGAGCAGATATGACCACAAATCCTTTGAATTGTGGATAAGGCTGGGGGTCTGTTTTATGCATGCCAAAGATAGGATTGAAGTTAAATATTGCTTACATGCCCTCTCATGTAGTAGTATGTGAACACACATCTCTGCAGCTTCTTAGGAGGTCTGAGATTTGCTGCCATTGCTTTGTAGTAAAACTCATTGGCATAGGATGAATCCACTTCCTGTATTGATGTATCCTTTTGTGTGTAAGACAAATACAAATGCATTGGTGCTCAACACTACATGTGTACCACTACTATTTATGACTAACAAAAGAAGCCTAGACCAGCCAGTGGATTTTAGTGCAGACAGCTGGAAAATCATGGATACTCATGTTCAGATACCCATACAGACCCACAGAAACAGAGGGTTTGACGATGAGGCCAAGACATGAGTATTTTTTACAGATTCTGCAGGTAGTCCTGAAGCAAAGTCAAGTCTGAAAATCTCTAGTCTAGGTAAATACTGTGGACCTCAGACATGTCAGCATCTTAGAAATAGCTTGTATAACAGCTTAGGGTGGCAGAATGACATGTTAAAATGCTAGGAGATTTAGAAGCCTGGCTTGATCTTTCACTCACTGGTGATGTGATTTTGAGGAAATGATTCTTTTGGATAACATTTGACTTTTAAAGTTTTTATTTTGTGTTAAAGATGTTGGGGAGGAAGGCTATACCCTGCACATGTGAGGGTCAGAGGAAAACCTCAAGTGTTGGACCTCAGTTTCCACCTTGAAACAGGATTTCTTATTTTTTTATTGCTGCCTACAGCAGGCTATCTGCCCCTCAAACTTCCAGGAATTCTCCAGTCTCAACTTTCTATCCAGCAATAAAAGAGGTTGCAGATACATGTACTGCACTGGCTGGATGTGGGTTCTGGGGATCTGAACTCGAGTCTTTGTGCTTTACACACTGAGCCATCTCCCAGCCCCAACATTTGGTTTTAAAGCAGACTCACAGGAACTTGCAGACTACTATTTGGAGATGCTGTAGGGGAGTAACTGGACAATCTGGGAATATAATTTACTTGTCTTTAAAGTGGCAACTTTAAAATCTTTTTCTTTAAAGAAAAAGAAGGTGTTATATTAAAGGTCAAAAGTCCAGGAANACCTCCCATATTCCTGACTTCTGTTGTACATGTTACCTCTCCCAGTAGTGTGTTCTGACACTGGATCTAGATGCTACAAGTATGAGATTTTGCAGATGTAATTGTTCCAAATCAGTTGGCCTTTACATGGGAGCATTGCAGGAAGGTTGAACCTTATCAAACAAGCCCTTTGAATCTGGGTCTAGTTGTGGGCAGACATCATTGGGGCTCAGAGAAAGAGGGGCTTAACACATGAGGGATTCTCACTTGCAGGTTCTGGGTANGGAAGGGGCCATGTCACATGGCAGAGTCAGCCTCCAGGATGAGTGTGGTCTTTGACTGATAAATGGCAGGCAAATAGAGACTCATTTCTGTCCCCCCCAAAGGAACTGAGTTCTGTCTACAGTCTAAAGAGCCTGGAAGTGGATTCCTTCACAGAACAAAACAATATAGGTGGGACATCTTGCATTTTGAACTGGCAGAACTGAGAGTTGGTGATGAGGTGTCCACAAGCTACTTCTTCACCAAAATTTTTTGAGCAACAGCAGAATATAAATACAGACGTCTCTGGGGCTTATTCGGGGGCAGGTGTTCAGGTACAAAGGAAATCTCTTCCNTTTTCAGGTCCATGGTCATCTTGGACCATCAGCCACCAACCTTGTGTAGTAGGTGAGCTAGGACATGATGATTGGTCTAGATTCATTGTTACCCTGATGACACTTAGGATCACCTGGAAGACAAAGCTCTGGGTGTGCTGAGAGGGAGTTTCCAGACAGGATCAACTGAGGAGGGAAGACTCACCATCAAAGTGCGTGGCATCATCCANTGATGACCTAGAAATAAAAGTCTAGGGGGAAAACTGTGTGTCTGCCTGTGTTCTCCATCCTCCACTGATAGCACAGTCCAGCTTCATCAGCCTCTAACATGGACCCAAGACCAGTGACTCCCCAGTGATGTTCTTGGCTTTCAGTGCAGATTCAGGGCTGTGGAAGCACCTGGCTTCATTGAGCAAGTTCTGAGTTCTGTTTTTCCAACAAGTAGATAACTATTGTTGAACTACTCAGTTCCTATAGTGTAAGCCAACCTAATGTCCATTTTTATCACATGTGTACACATGTGCACACATACTATTGGTTCTGCTCCTCTAGGGAACTCCACTTAATACCATGGATCTAAGAGAAGCAGACAGTTTCCTTATATACTTATTTATTTAAATTACCTGGGAAATTGTGTTAGTATAGATTCTCAATGGAATACTGTTGGTGTTAGGATGGCTAATTCTTTGTTTAGGGAGGAATATCTATGCTTCATAGNGCACCCAGGGGCATTCCAGGCCTTTACCTAGTAAGCACCATTACCAACCCCAATTGTGCCAGTCCAGAGTGTCTCATAGCCAAGAAGCTCCCGTGGGTCACAACACGAACACACAATGGCTTTGTTAAGAAAATATATTTATGTGGAATTGTATTTTTGGAGTGTGCATGCTATTAATTTCAGCAAGATTAATGTCTTCAGGGCAGTTAAAGAATCCATCACCCAAGATACTTGATACCAGAAATGTCTCAGATGTAGGCTTTTTTTTTTTTTAGAATACTTGCATTGGCCTTACTGGCTATGCACCTCTAGCCTCCAAATCCAAAGCTCAAATTTAGCACATGTTTGAGCATCATGACCATGCTTTAAAAGTTTGATTATGAAACCAGTACCAGGTCTGTGGTTAGTGCAGTGGAGTGGGGAACTAGGGGACTGCTGACACTTCGTAGATAATGCAGGGGATCTGCTGAGGATGTGTGGATAGTACCAAGAGATGAGAGAGCTGATGAGAGTGTATGGATAGTGGAGGGAGGCTGGGAGTGGTGGATTAGTTGACAGCAGGGAAAGATATCTGGGAACCTTTTAATTGATGTGTATTTGTTTGTGAATTTCACATGATACCCCAGACTCCTGAAAACAATCAGATCTTTAAAGTAATAGAAGAATATTTATAATAAAAGTTATCCTTGCCTTCTTATGGGGAAGGGGGGGAGCTAATCATATGAATGTAAATTTAAAATGTGGATTCTATTTATACGTTGGCAGTTTTCCTAAGATAAAATTAAATGTCCTCTGTATCCTTTTGACCAATAAGAATGGGACTGTGGGCAGTTCTAGGAACGATATGGGAATATTCTCCTTGTACTTTGAGTATGTTCTTTCCTGATATCCTTGTGAAGCTGAATTAGAACTTTCTATCTATTGCATGTAAGTGGGNCATGTATGCAGTTGCTTCTTTTGAGATATTGTGGTACTTGGTGGGACTCAGAGCTCTGCTTTAGCTGGAGTGCAGAAGGCATGGAACCCAGTTCATACTTGTGCATAAACACACCTGCTAACTTATCTTTAGAGCCATCTCATCCCATCCTTGCCAGCAGTGATACACTGATGCATATGCAACTCATGGCATGATCCAGTGGTGATACACTGATGCTTATGTAACTCATATCATAGTCCAGTGCTGATACATTGATGCTTATATAACTCACATCATAATCCAGCAGCAATACACTGATGTTTATGTAACTTACAGCATAGTCTGAATTACTTTGTTACCTTGTAACTATGCCAGGTAAGCAAAGTCAAGTTCTCTTTGATATTTTCAAAACTGGCTGTTAGTAGCTGACATTTCTCCCCCCCGCAACCCTCAGTACTTCCTTTATCCCATCCATCCATCCATACATCCATCCATACATCTCTAACCCAAAACATGAAATCCTAGCCATTATGTATTTAATAGATATTAGGTAATCCTTGGTATTTCCCTTCATATTAAGCTTTGGGCTTATAAAATTATGTTATTCCTAAATTCTACAATATTTTAATATGAGGGTAGAGTAGTGATGTCATGAATTTAAACTCAACAGGAGTGCAAAAAATGAACTTTAAAATAAATAAAATGTAATAAGAAAAAGTAGGGCAGATGAAATGGCCTAGTAGGCAAAGGTGTCTGCAGCCAAGTCTGGCAACCTGAGTTTAATGCCTGGGACCCACATAGCAGAAGGAGATAATGGACTCCCACACATTGTCTTATGACCTCTACTCTTTCTCTATGGCATGTGCGCATGTGTGCATACACACACACTGGGTGGAGGTGATGTTTCCCACAGTGACCTGTCAGGTCATATATCCTTGACTATAGTGATTGGATTACAGATACCCACAAAAACAGGATCAGAGATGATAAAATGAAACTCTGGGACAATCTGGGTAGCAAAGAGGAGGGAATGTACACCCACAATTGCTGCAGCCATCTTGCTACCTGAAAACAGTCATCACAGTCCTAATGTCCAGTGATACCTGACGTTAGACTACTATTTTTCAATGTTAGCTATAAGGTGATCTTTTGTTGTGACTTTAGGTCAAGTTTCTTTTCTAGTCCTTTGAAATAAAAATTAAAACTGCAATAGAGATAAAAGGGCTTTGGGTGTTTTCTGCAAAGAGCTTGTAGCCTCACAGAGGGTATAGACAAGCATTATGTATCAAATTCATTGAGCCCAGAGCTGCTGTTAAGGCAGCAGGGAGTGACGGACACATTTCATGAGTCAAGATATATTGGGTGTAACACCCACAGCACAGAACATGACAGCATACAGCTTTGTCAATATTTGCTCCTGGTTGTGCGTCTTGGATCTATTATCGGTCTTGTTGATGCATTACTTTCCACGTCTGATGTGTGATTACTGCACATCTTGTGCTGCCCGCCCACAGTAACATCAGCTGGTTTTAAAGCAGGAAGTAGAAGTGAGTGCATTATCTGCCTGTCAAGGAGCAGTTGCTGGAGGTGGAGACTTCATGGTTGGCTTAGAGGATGACTTCACATGCTGTAACTGCTTTTAATTGATTCCTTTGATTTGCTTGGATGATGACATGTGGGGTAACGTTGTAAACCAAGTATGCTTATCGGTGGATTACACTGTTCAGCATTCATCTGCAGTTCATGTGTGTCTTTGAAGATGTTTATTTTAGTGAATCTAATTTTAGTGTGCAGTAGTCTTTTATTTTTGAATCATGACAACAGACATCATTTTTTTTGAATCCATGAAGTCTTTCTTCTATTTCCTTTTTGCATTGCACAAAACTGTACCTCTTCTTTGTTCTGAGTGCAGTCTTTCCCCATGGAAGGAGAAGGTAAGTCAGAACATGTAATTTTTGATCTCTCAAAATGACACATCAAAAAAANNAANNGNAAAAAATTATGTTGCTATTACATTTTATTTAACCCAAACATGAAAAATATAATCATGTCAAGATATAATAGATGCATAAGTTATTAGTGAGATACTTTTACACCAGTTGATAAAGACCAGCACATAACTTACACTGTGTGCACGTTCACAGCAGCCGTAACTAAACAGCCTAGAAATGGTCCTTGTGTTGGGAAGTCTGGGTTCTGAAGTTCATTAACACAGACAGTGAAGAGTCCCCCCACCATGAACTCATTTGTTCAATTGCTTCTCTTCCACAAAGCATTTTCAGAGTCTCTGCAGCTCTGCTATGGAACAGGTTGATGGTCTTGGTTTGGAAGCAGTAGGTCATTATTCAATTACATAGAAAATTGCCCAATTCGTTGATGAAAGTCAGACTTAGGGATGCTGAATTAAGTATTTCCCTTGAAGATAAATGAAAGAGATGATGTTTTGAAAATTTTCAGAATTTGTATGTAGACTTTCTTCTAATTATATTTGGTTGGTTTAAAACTTGCAGTTTAATTAACTCTAGATTTTTTTTTCTTCAGATGGAAAACTCTTTATTAGGTCTTGGCTTTGTTATTTGTTTTCATAGTGACTTTCCTAGTTATACTAAATAACATATTTAGGGAGCAAAGCAAAAATCTTGATTTAAAAAGACCTCTGCTTAGGAAATTAAAAGCTAATGTGAGGGTATTATAAATTTTCTTCCCTAATAGATTCCATGACAAAAGTAACCTAGTATTGTGGGCCACCAGATATACACAGTGTGTTACTTAATTTTCTCATTGTTGTGAGAAATACCTAACAAGAAGCCACTTAAGGGGGGGAGGATTTATTTTTATTTTTTATTTTCATATTAGAGTATATTAATTATATACAGTAATAGGTTTCATTATGACATTTGCATACATGTGATTAATGTATTTTGATCATATCCCCCTTTTGGCTTTGAGGCAGCATTTCACTATGTAACCCTGGCTTCCTTGAAGTTCACTATGTAGACCAAGATGGCCTCAAACTCCCCAGAGATTCACTGATTCTGCCTTCCAAGTACTAGAATTGAAGGTGTGTACCACCACAGCTGGCCAATCATACCTCCAATAAGTACCCTTCCCTCATGCCTATTGATCCCCTTCTCCCAACCAATTGTCCAAGAAGAGTTTGTCTTGGCTTACAGTTGGAGGGGCTACAGTACACACGGTGGAGAGAGCACNGCAGGAGAAGGGGAAGAGGATCTCAAGGTCCCTAGTCAAATTACATCCACTGTCTGGAAGCAGGGAGTGAACAGGAAGTAGGACCCCACTTCCTCCAGTGACCCACTTCCTCCAATGCCTCACTTCTAGCAAGACTCAATTTCCTGAAACTCCCACTGCTTTCCAAACAGTGCCACCAGCAAGAGGACCAAATGTTCAGACGTAAGAGCTCATAAGGACATTTCATACTTACACAACATATTGCACACTGACTATATCAGAAATTTTAGTTATCTTCTGTTTCCACTCAGATGAATAGTTGTACAAATTTCCTACCTGCATGGAATGCCANCCGGAGAAGGCAGGTGAAGTTTATCCATTGGTATGATCTCTGTGTGTTCTGCCTGAAAATGGCCTTTTCCACAGCTGAAGAGTCAGCAGCAACTGAACTTCCAGTGTTTTATCTACTTGTTGAGTCCTGGCTCCTTAAACCCAAAAAGTAGAAAAGAATTGTCTTGACATAAAGAGCAGGTGACATTTCTTTTGCTCCAAGGATTCCCAATCCAGGCAAATAGCAGTGGGTGGTTTTCACTTAGGCCTCTTGCCTCTTTCTAGTCTTGCTGGTAGGTTGGGCATGAATAGACCTGTATTAAATAGGATTTCTCAGAGAAACGAAACCGACAGTTCTTTTTATATACATGTGTGTATANAGAGATTTATTACAAGGAATTAGCTCATTCATTTTGGAAACAGAGAAGTCCCAAGATCTGTTGTTGGTTAGCTGTAGGCCCTGGAGAGAGCCAATGTGTTGGGTCCCTTCTGACTCAGAAGACTGGGAATGACAGATGTGCCAGCTCGAAAGCAGCACAGATAGTGACTTCTAACTCACTCAACCCTTCTGTTCTATGTAGGCCTTCAAACCATGCTGGGGATGGCCATGGGTCTGTCTAATCAGTTTGATCAATTCACTGTTAATTTCATCCAGAAACACCTTCAAAGACACACCTAGAATAACCCTTTAAGTATCTGGACACTGTAATCCCATCGAGTAGGTGTGT
>LZPO01087560.1:64396-82809 GCA_001675575.1 Neotoma lepida | reverse complement strand
GACTGAACTCTGATAATTCTTTATCCTAGCTCTGTGATGTTTTACAACAATTGGCCCTGTTACAGAGCACTGCTGAGGACTTCTGTGCCCAGTGACAAATGATGGTATTTTAGGAAGCAGGCTCCCAGAAGGAAGCACTGTGGGTGAGGCTGCTTCTTTTGTTTGTTGTTTCCTGGAGGTATAGGAGTCTAGAGAGACAAGAAGTGCTCCAAGGCATCCACCCCACCTCCCCACCCAGCGACAGGATCTCTCTCTAGTTCTGGCAGAGTGGCCCGGAACTCATGTGAACCAGGCTGGTCTTGAACTCTTCTTTGCCTCCCAAATGTTGGGATTAAAGGTGTGTGCTACCTACCACACCTAAAAGGTCTGTTTGGTCTTTCTTTATATGTGTATCTCTGTTACTGTTTTTCTCTCTTTTAGAAACAATTGCACTAGGAAGCCCTGGAACTCACTTTGTGGACTGGGCTGACCTTGAACTCACAAGGCATGGACAATCACGCCCCACTTCAGGCACCCTTTGAACAAAGCTACAACCTTTAATTTTGTTTTAGTTGTATTTGTCACACTCTGCTGCTGCTCTGTGGAAAGGAGTGCGCAGGCTTGAGTAAGTAGTACAGAAGGAAGCAGGACCCACACAGATTTCCGTTTAGCTATTGTTTCGTGGTTGGAACCAAGACAGCTTTTCTGCTCATGTGTTCTCGGGGAGTCTTCAGGCGCTCACAGGACCTCATCAAGCACCTGTGATTTTTCCTTTGAATGTTGCCAAAGTTTGTGCGGCAGAGTTTTGGTTTAGTTGAAAAGGGATACTTTGAACTTAATCCCTGAAGACTGCTGGGAAACAGAATGATGTAAATTGAGAAGCAAACGCTCTGAGTTGTGTTCAACGAAAGAAGTGGGAAGCCTGAGAAACGACATACTCAGAGTCTGCCTTGACGTTCCTGGATAAGGGGCAGAGCGGATCGGAGAAAGGCAGAACTCCGAGAAACCTTGTCTATTTGCCTTTTAGTCCTTTGAAAAGAAGGAGTTGTAGTGAGAACGGTGGAAACCCATCAATGCCACTCAATCCTGAAACTCATCAGGTTGAGTTGCAGGGGAAATTCAAGTGGCAAATGTTAAATCTAGATCTCAGTGCAGTTCTAGTAGAAAAACTTATCTGGCTGGGCATGGTGAAACTCACTTCTAATCCCAGCATTGGGGAGGCAGAAGCAGGTGAGTCAAAGAAGAGTTCAAAGCCAGCCTGACTCCACCGTGAGTTAAAGCAGCCAAGGACAGATATATACTGAGACTCTGTCTCAAAAATAAAAGACTCATCATTATAAAGCGTATAATGTTTCCAGAACTCTTAACTACAAGTTAAGAATAATGACATGTTTTGAATTTTTAAAAGGTTTCAGCTATTCACAAACATGATCCACATATATGCCTTGTTCTAGGTGGAGATTGTGTAAGGGGTGTTTCTTGGGTTTATTTTGGCAATATTAATAATTTTAAATAATCAAAGCAAATATAGTAAATTTAGTTCAACTCATTCACTACAGAATGCTAATGAATAGGCTTTCATTTGCTGAATCCTTAATAAATCAGTCTTATATCCTCCATGAAAGTTTTAAGGTTTTAGAGAATGTTAAAAGTAAGATATCCAGGGTGACTGCTACTTTTCTACCCCAGATGAACAGATTAACAACAGAGACACAAGCCCCAAATCCCAAATGCATGCCTAACAGCTGCCAGCTAGTTCTCTTGGAATCCTCACACAGATATCAAGATGTCACACAGCAGAAACCTGTGCTGTTTTACATCCAGTCTCCACCACTTAATATCTGCTCTGTGAATTTCCACTAGAGTGGGAAATAAATAAACCCTTTCCCTTGACCGTTGTATCTATTCTAGGAATTGTGTGCAACACTGTCCTCTTCTTCAGTGAGATGCTGGAGTGTGGTGGCTACTGAGAAGGAACCCTGCAGAACAGTTGTAGAGCATTATATTCTATCTACTATACACCATTAGCAAATGTTTTCCCGGTTCCTGAGATACCATCAAAAGAACTGTGTTAGGCCTTTACTCTACTGTGAACTTCCTGGGAAATTCAGGGATGTGAAAAATTTTGTAGCCTGAAGTACAATCATACATGTCACAGACAAACTGTTTGCTTTGTCTACTCACAATGCCAAAGACATAGAACCAACTTGTGGTGGTGGTTTGAATAAGAATGAACCCCATATATTTGAATACTTACTTGGTCCCCAGTTGGTGGAATTGATTGGAACGGGTTAGGGGATGTGGCCTTGTTGGAGGAAGTATGTCACTGGGGGCAGGATTTGAAGTTTTAAAAGCCCACACCATTCCCAGTTAGCTCTCTCTGCTTCTGCTTGTGGGTCAGATGTAAGCTCTCAGCTACTGCTCCAGTGTCATGCCTGCCCACCTAAGGCAATGCTCTCTGCCATGACTGTCATGGATTCCTGGGAACCATGAGCCCCAAATTAAATGCTTTATTTTATAAGTTGCCTTGGGCATGGAATTTTGTCATAGCAATAGAAAAGTAACTAAGACACAACTTAAACACGTAGCAGTGGAAGAATGAATACAGGAAATGCGTACGATGGTGTGCTATTCAGTCTACAGGAAGAATGAAATCCTGTCATTCGTGCCAACATGGAGGACCATGAGGAAACTATGTTAAGTGTAATAAGCCCAGCATGGAAAGGCAAGAAGCAGTGGCACTCACTCAACATGCGTAATCTCAAGAAGTTGTGAAAGTCCAGAGTTCAAGAGTGGCTATCAGAATTGTGTGAGGCTAAGGGGAAGTTGGGTACAGGGAGATTACTCACTAAGAACAACATTACAGAGGGGAGGAATAAATCCCAGCATTCCTCAGAGAGGAGGTTTAGAATATTACCACTACAAATAAATGATAAATGCATGAAGCAATGGATATATAGAATACCCTGATTTGATTATTATATAACATATACAAATGCCTAAAACCTGTACCCAATAATATGTATATGATTATATGTCAATTAAAAACAAAATAATTAGAATTTTTGCTTTTTTTTTTCCTTGGTGAGATCAGAAGCCTTTTGACACAGAGCATATGTACGTGGGACCAAGCTACCCTATGGATGATGACCTACTTCTTCTGGTGTTTCTGCCAGTCAGCTACAGAAGTTTGGCCAGCAGGCTTTTCTCACTTAACGTTACTTGGATGTTTGAAGTTGTTTAGGACAGTGTTATTGAGCTGATTAAAACTGTTCAAAAGTCTATGTACTTTTCAGTACTTCCTTACAGTTGATTGATTAAAGTTCAAAATACACATTATCTTTCAGAACAGTTATTTTATGCAATGATTTCCAGATTATTTTCCAGAACACACCCAGGTCAGGCTGATAGGGATTCATGGACCATGGCTATCACAGCACATTGCTATTCTGTCTTTTGGTGAGTGGTGATTATTTCCATTGTGCTGTGGGAATTAATTTCTTTTTTCCTGCGCACATGTCTTGCCTGCTTGGAAACTACCAGGTACCAGAGGAAGAGAGGTTAGATAATAGTTCTTAATAGTTCTCTTTTCTCATCTTTCCCAGAAGGAGGAATGTAGCTCAGTCCTCGGGTGATTCTGTGAGGTGAATTGGTTCCTACTGGATGAGTAGGCGAGAAGATGGAACCAATGAAGCTCAGGACTCTGGCTATTTGGGAGAGAGGGACTTTGTAGTCAAGCTGTGTAGTGATGTCACCCATTGAAACCTGCATCAGTTTCCTACTTCCCACTCTTGTACAGAGAGCAAACCCTGGCTGCCTCTTCAGTAAATAACATCCTATCTGTTGTATGTTTTGGTTCATGGCAGAAGTAAGTGGAGTTTCTAAATGTTTTCTTTTCTGAGAGTGATATACATAGCAGAACAATCTATTTCTATTTTACAGTCTTTGCTTAAAATGGTGCAGCACATTGACATCAGTGGTATACAGGAGACATGGCAAGCGCCCCAAGGCATAGATGAGCGAGGACCTAAAGCAATGGCAACACCAAAAACTATTCTGAGGAAATCCCCCAAAAGAAATGTATTGAGACCCCAATACAATGCTGTTAGGTTTTCTAATTGGTACTTCTTAACTCAAAGGACATGTTTTAAATTATTTAAAAAGGTTTGCATTTATAGCAGTTCATAAAAGTTTTGAAACCAGATTTATCAACAAGATGCATAGAAGATAGTACACGTATTCCTACCCCTACTCCAGGCACATGCTTGCAACCTTTGGCACCTGCTGGAAATGGAGAATGTGATAATGTCTAGACGTGTATCCAGAGCCTTGGCAGCCAGCAAAGCTTAAAACAAGCTAGTAGATGTGGTATGAGTTTTTGGATCTGGAGTAGTAAATCTGCTAGTTTTGGTTGAATTTCAATAGTTATTAACCTGTATAGTAGTGCATTTTAATATGCCACTTAAAAATCATATTCTTTTCTACCACAGCACAAGCACTTGGACCATCCGATTGACATTCTACTTATGAATGGATTCTTATTCCTCCTATAGTTTACAGAAAGTAGAACATTTTATTGGGAGCCTAAACTGACACTTTATCCAATCTTATTTGAATAATGATTTAATTTTGCCTAAATTTTTTGAATCACCTGGATGGGTCCAAGTTTTAAATAGCTCTAATAATATTTTTTTTACACCAGCAAGTCATTTTCAGCAGGAGATTGATTGTACAAGATGGGAAACCTTTAGCATCAACCATGAGCCCAGTTCCTGGGAAATAAGTCAACGGAACACTAATCAGTTCGTTTAGGAACTAATAACATCAGCCCCAAGGCTACAAGAGCCATTCAGAAGAGGCTCCTCTGTGAGGGGCACCCGGTCTCTCTGAACTGGTAGTGAAGTGGATTTCATCAGATAAGCTGTCAAATGCCTCATAGAACATGCCTTGGAGAATTAAGTTTCCACTGTTCATACAATTTTATCAGACACTAGCAAAGTAGATTTTCCAGTAAAACAGGAAATTGCCCTTGGGCCATGCTTTTGAACATTTATTCAAGATGTACTTTAAATGCTGTTTCAGCTGTCACTTTCTTGCTATCGGCAGAAATGGTTTGCTTTTGTTGTAGATGAGCAGTTCTCTTTAATCACCAAAATCAACTAAAGTGCAGGGAGCACAAGAGCTGTGAAATTAGGGCATTTTCGAGAAAGGGTGAGGAGAGGTAGGTTTTGAAGAAATGTAACAAGCGAGTTTGGAATCAGGACCTGGTTTGTCAACAAAGAGCTTTGTGTTTCTCTTAACAGATGTAACAAGATGTACTATATAGTAAATGTAGAAATAGGTAGTGTTTTAGTGAGTTAAAGTGTAGACTGTGAGATCAGACTGGTTCCCAATGTCATTTCTAATGGTTCTAATTTGTTGGCTCTGGACAAATTACTAAATGAGTTTGATTTAGTTTCCTCAGAAATAATTACAGAGCACATCAGCAAGAGTAGACTACAGAAAACAGGTATAACAATTAGAAAGCATTAATAATAACATAATTGTAAAATATAGAATAAGTAAAAGACCATATGAGAAATAGAATGTAAGCATACTCCATAGTAATTCAAGTATACACAATGACTTCTGAAAAGTATAGGATTTTAGGAACTCATATAAAACCCAGAACTTCCTTTAGGAAGTACAGGATCAGACATAAAGAACGAATGACTGCATGGCCAGTTGAACACTTGCTTTTCCATAAGTAGGACTCGGGACCTCATATCTCATAGCAACTTTATCACAGCTAGTAAATGAAAAGCAAAAATTTCTTACTTTACTGTTTGTGAATCCCAACCGGGGACTCAGGAAAAGAGTTCTCAGTCTCACGTGGTATGCATGTGGCTCTCTACTTCCTTCCCTCTGAGAATAGAAGAACCATTAATGCCTTTTGCCTCCAGTCATTTCTGAGGAACATCAATTCATTTCCTTGGTATAGTAAAAGAAAACGATGTTACCTCCCTGATACTTGTCTAAAACTCTAACTGAAGGTTAAATTATAGTTCAGCTCTTCAAACATTCTTCTGATTACTGAAGAGGTGAATTGCTTCAGGGCTCTTTGGCAGCTTTGGGCAAAACAAGCAATACTGTCCACTAAGTGACCAGTCTACTGTCATGAGGTAATTGGTGGAGTTAAATTAAGAAGAAATTTATAATATACTTTTTAAAGATATACATTGTTTTAAGCATCACCATCTCAGAAAATGTTTTCTGCTGTGTTGTTTACAAATAAATTGAAGGTAGCCATTAGTGTGACTAGTTGAAGATAATTATTAAAGCAGAATAATTATAATTTAAAATTTTAAATGCTTCATATATAAGGCATTATAGTGATTTTATTACTTATTGTCAATTGTCATGAAATTATATGAAGTAAAGAGAGAACCAATGCATAACTGGTATTTGTTGAGCTTGAACTCTTGATCCTTGCAGGCTTAGTGGCTCCATGAATTTTATACAATAGTCCTTATAAGATGAGAAGCCAGAAAGTGTTGTGATGATTCTACACTGTAGAGGGACGAGTGAACTGCCTCTTCAGTCATATGTATGCCACATATGTTATACGTATGTATGCTACAACTTCCCCAGTTCTCGCCCATTTACTCCTTTCCTAGACCCCCGAGAAGATTATATTTCCCAGCCTCTGTTGTCTGTGTTATGATCACATGATGACCACAAGTGACACGTATTCTTCCCTGCTAATCACATTCTTGTTACTGTTTGTTTCTTTTGTGGTGACTATGGAAAACCATGTGTAATGATTAATATTGATTGCCAACTTGATTGGTCTGAGAAACATAAGAAATTAGTAAAACCCACCACTAGGTTGTTTCTGTAAAAGGATTTATAAAGAGGATTAGCTGGAATGGGGAGAACCTCAGTGAAGGTGGGAGGGTCTCGAAGGCTGGGGCCCTAGGTGGGATAAATGTGAAGAAACCCACAAGCACAGGCTATCTTTCTCTGTTTGCTGGCCACCACTGCTCCCCAACACATCCCTTGCTATGATGAACTGAAGTGTGTGAAACCTTGAACCAAATACGTCTTTTCTCCTTCTAAGTTGTGTCAGACCATCTGTCTCTTTGAAGACAATAACAAATAACACAACACACTTTAAAAACATACGGATCCTCAAACCATAGGTTGGCTTGCATTGTGCTGTGCATTAACTAAGAATTCAAAGTAGTTTTTCATGACTTCAGCACATCTTGACTAATCCTGAACTAAAGACAAGGATAACATGATGGAGTTTTGAAGCTCATTGATACAGTACACATGAAAAAGGTTTTTCTCTGCATTCTATGAAAACTTTCAAGAGGAATAGAAACAAGCTTCAGGTCTTGCCAGAATATCTGTTTTCAAGAGAATATTTTACAAAATATTAGACTGTAACTCACCAAATAGGTTAATGTGATATTTCTTTGAAAATCAGAAATATTTTATCAATGGGGCTTCTGAAATTACTTGGCAAAGTTCAATGCAGTACATAAATCTTGCCACACACATCCTTGGTGACTCAGATGATTGGGATAATTTCCATTTACAGGCTTTTGGGTTATTTTACAATTTCCTATTTTTTCTTTTTGTATTTTCTCAAATAAAAGCTTGTTTAATATTTAAGTATTTAAAAATCATCTGTGTGATTAGAGCTGAGATAAACTTATGTGTGGTTCTGCCTGGAACCTAGAAAGGGGCGCACGGGAGTGTATTTATGTTAGACGTTATTTTATGGAGAAGAAGAGCTCTGTGTGGAGCCTTGATAGATAAAAGAAGCAGCTTGGCGAAGAAGAGGGCAGAGAACTTTCCAGACCAAATAATCAGCATGGGAATGGAGGCTGCAAAGCATGTGGTGACTTTATCAGTCTTTAGGAGGCTCATTCTGACTGAACTGTTGTTTACTTATAGGGGTAGCAAAGAAAAAATTTATATTGGAAAGTGAAAGTGATGGAACATTTTTATTCACATGGTAACAGGAAGAGAGATGAAATGAGTTGAGATGTGAAGGTGACATGCACATCTCTCTCAGTGTATAGATCAGTGAGAGGATCACAGGAGGTCTGGATTCTGCATTGGAGACTGGGGTGAGTGGTTGGTTGTTAACAGTCACTGCAAAAGAAAATGAGGAAGCAGGATCAGATCTGTGGGTGCCTGGCACATGGTACATGTGAAGCCATGTATACTCAAAGAGGAGGAAAAAATAGGTTGGGAACAAGATGAATTCAAAAGGCCTGTGAAAGTTCTGTGTGGAATTGTTCAGAAGACAGTGGCATACTCATATGCAGATTGTAGAACAACAAAGATGAAACAAGGAAGTTTGAATTGGGGAGTCGTCGAATTGACTAGATAAGGTCTCCCAATCCAAGGAAGAGGAGATGAAGGCACACGTGATGGTTAATCTTCATGCCAACTCCATTGGCTTTGAAGTCACTCAGGAAGCACCTCTGGACATGACTGTGAAAACAATTCTACAGAGGTTAATAGAAATGGGAAGAAAGAAAACAAAAGTGGCATCAGTAATAATCTCTGTTGGCTTCCTGACTAGGTGCAACATGGGCAGTTGTTTCAAGCTTTGCCCTCTTGCTGTTGTGCTTTCCCAGCCACAGTGGATCATGACCTCAAACTGTGAGCCACAACAAACCCTTCTGTCTTAAGCTGCTTTTGTAGTTTTGGTTACAGAAACAAGGAAAGTGACTAACACACTGATTCCAAAGCTGGAGCAGCAGGCACATTTAAGAAAAAGAAGAAGGGAAAGCCATGGGGAATTCTCAGAGTGGTCACAGAGCCAGAAAGTAAGAGTGATGCCATAGGATGAGTGAGGATTTCAGAGCAAGATGGCCAACAACATCACATGCCATAAACACACTGACTCAGAAGGAATTTCAATGAGATTTTAAAATGTGAGACAACTTGGTGAACTTGGCATGGCAGTGGTGGGAGTGGAAATCAGATTCTGGGTAAGTGAAAAGTGAACTTGAATGATAAAGTAGAGGCAAGGAATACGCAGTGTGTTTTAAAGATCTTGGCTTCTAGGTGAGAGTGAGGTATAATTATATGAAGTGGGAGACAGCATCATGGGGGATGAAGAAAAGAGATTATGTTTTTAGATAAGGGGAAAAGGACACAGAATTAGCGGGAGCTGTGAGAATATAGACAATCAATAGATGGAGATTTTCTGAAAAGTCAGAGAGGGGTGGGCCCTGTTACTTACTGTAGGATTTCAGGATATAGATGAGAAAGAGGAAACTCTAGTATAAACACAAATATATTCTGAAGTATATTTGAGGTATTTTGTTTGTTTTGCAGTGCTGGGTATCGAGACCAGACACATGATAGACAAACACTCTGCCAACGAACTACATCTCCAAATCAGGAGACTTTTCAACAAAGGAGTTGACTATACATAGAAACATCTTATACAATATTTAAATTTCAGCCGAAGTTAAGACAGTAATACTTGACACATGAACTTGCTATGTTGCATGGTTTTTGTCTAGAAGGTGAAATGAAATGGTTTGTACCTAAAACTGGAGTTTTGGAGTGGGTAAACAGAAGAAATTAAATAAGGAAGGGTCCTGGTAATTATAAGAAATAAAAGTCGGGTTAATTCTGACGTAGTATAAAGGGCTCAGGACAGAGATGATGAAGACTGAGAAGACAGAATGCATTGACATTGGTGATGTAATCTTAAGAGATTGTGAAGGATCGAAGGTAGTGGTCAGAATTTGGAATAAAGAAGCTTGTGGTCAGTTGACATTGTCCCTAAAACATGCCTTGCCTCCTTATCCCAGGAGCCTGTGGATGGTAGTTCAGGTAGAACAAAGCTGTTGCAGAATCTTAATATGGGGGCCTTATCCTGAACTACATGGGCAGCTTAATGTAGTCACAAGTGTCCTTTTAAGATAGAGGCAAAGGAAAGTTTGACTCATGTGAATGAGAGGCCAACAGAAAGGAATTCGAACACTGTGAGAGTTGAAGGTGGAAGAGTGGCCATAAACCAAGAAGAACAGGCTCACTGAGGTCACACACAATGGTCCATTTGGGGATTTCGTAACTGGGGTTAGACATTAAGTCAAGTTTCAGTGAAGTCTATACCCAGTTGGGGTTCTGAGACAGTGGTATGAATGGACTGTCTCCACCATGTGTACTAAAGTTCCTTGCACAACAGAGAAGCTGAAGATGGAGAACATTTGTTTGTTTGTGTTGAGGCAAACTCTCACTATGTAGCCTTGGTTAGCCTTGAACTTACAGAGAATCACCCACCTCTGTCTCCCAGGCTTAAAAGCCTGTGCCACTGTGCCTAGCCGAGGAGAATACTTGAATTTAAAGCAGAATTAGTGTTAAGAGGCTGCGTGGAACTAGGGATGATGCGAGGAAAAGGCTGTTATCTCTAAGTTTCATTACTCTGAAAAGAGCAGGGAGGCATGCATGGAATAGAGGGAGTACCAGCCAGGTCAGGGGGGAACCACCTCTCTTGATGCCCAGTTCCTGCCATGTGGGGCACTGGGAGAAAAATCTGTCTTGTGGCCAAAGACTCAGAGGAAAAGTGAACTTGGAGTGAGCCAGGTATCATTTCAAAGCAGGTAAAAATTCTTACCTGAGGTACATTCAGATCATTTGCTTATTAGCATTCCTAAAGATAGATGCATTCACTATTGGATTTTAGATGTCTCCTCAAATCATTTTTTTATATATCGCCTTTAAAACATCTTTGTT
The DNA here is from genome assembly GCA_001675575.1 of Neotoma lepida. Classification (NCBI taxonomy): domain Eukaryota; kingdom Metazoa; phylum Chordata; class Mammalia; order Rodentia; family Cricetidae; genus Neotoma; species Neotoma lepida. Next base: position 72,078 of record LZPO01087560.1, on the reverse strand, counting down.
ATGTCTGCTTTTCTGTCAGGCATATTAGCTTTTAATGTACCTTTAAAAATGAAGCTAAAAGGACAGAAACTGAAGACAGCAGAAGCTGTTTCATGAACATATTGCCAGAAACAGGCTATTACATAAACATATTGCCAGCAACATGTAATGCCATTTTCTCTCTTATTTCTTCCATTAGGGGCACAGGGGCAAGCTGGGGATTATAATGCATGAACAGCTGGCCATTGCTGGACACGAACACATTAATTAGGAGCAGTTGTTGTTTACACAATGCACCCTGGGCCTGCGTATTTTACATAGAAATGTTGACTTTCCTTGGAGATTATGATTTTTAGGATATTGCAAACAGATATGTTGACATAGCTCAGTCTTTGATACGTAAGCAACACAACTTTGTTATGAACTTTATAAAGATTCATTCCTTAGAGCTAATTATAGATGTCGTCTCGGTGGTCTGTGGAATACTATCTGTTCTTTGCACTGTTCCAGCCTCATGAGGAGAACACATTCATCCTCATTTAGAGAACGTAAAAGTTAAATGGAGTAAGCCTAAGTGATTTGCCCATGTGAATTATGTCCTAAAAGGAGGTAACAGTCCCCGTTTTTGGCTTGCAACCCTGTACTAGGAGTTTACTTTAGCTCCTTTTAGAAGCACTGAAAACAAGAGTGTATTTTGATGACAATTTGGTATTTTAAGATATGGATCAAGAATATTTCATACCACACACACACAGCATGGTAAGTCGGTCCTGCTATGACACTGACTTTGAAAATGAGTGTTTTCCAGCACAGTCCATAAACAATTTGAGCCTGATGTAAAGTGCACATTTGTTTACATGAGATTTCATCCTTAGAAACACTAGGTAAACATGGCCGACTACACCCAGCTGGCTCTAGCAGCATAGGAATATACAAAAATCACCCCACGTACCTCCCATGTCCACCAGCTCTTAGGTCATTGGCTGTGTTGTGAGCCAGTACACTCCACATCTGTTAAGGCAACTTTCTCTCCCATGCAGAAAAATCTACACAATGACTCGTAGACACTCACTTCTACAGGCCAACGCCAGGATGTTTTCCAGTAACGCGCCCTGTTTGCTGCAGTATTTATTTCTGAGCTACTTAATGTGTACGTGACTCTGCTGCTGTTTTTACTATGTTCATTCCTATCTTGTTTTTATGTGCCAATAATGAATATTTTCTGTGTGTCCTATGGTGAATATTTTACATGGTATTGTACACATACTTGATAAGAATGCACATGTCACATTATGAATGTAAAATGCAGAGTCTCTAACTCCATCGTTGTTTTATAGAACTTCCATGAATATTTGTAACATAAGTCATACTGTTCCTAGAAGTAAAGGGTTACAATAGTGAGACAGAAGAATGCAATTCTACCCCCAAAGGCCTAAGAAGATTTCTTGGAAGGTATAGAGGGATAAGTGTGCTGGCAAGTAGGAAAATAATAAACTGGCATTACTTTGAAAGAATTCGCCTTTCTTGGGGTTGTTTCTTGCCTTGGTATTATTTACTAGTATAGGTAAAACCTACAAAGAATGTTCCTTACTTTAGGAACTTGCAAATCTCTGGGACATTTTTAGAGAAATGGAAGGAAACAGACCACAGGAAAACATTCACAGAACATCCATCACGTCCTGGGGACTATGCAAGTCAGTGGCCATGAGTACCTGTATTCTGACAATTTTCCATGCTCACTGCAGAAGGGTGAAGATTCTTCTTAAAGGTTAATAGTAATTATTAACCCTGAAAGCACATTAGAATCTGCTGGAGGGGTAGGAGGAGCTTTTAAAAATCTATTTGCCTCGAATATAAACCATACCAGCAATTAGGAACTAGGGGCTTATGTAAGACTCAGTTTTTGTTGTTGTTGTTTTTTTGTTTTTGTTTTTTTAATTAATGAGTGGTGCCAATGGTCAAGCTAAATTGAAAGCTCCTGCCCCAGTGAAATGCCTGGGTCCCCATATACCTGCTTCAGAGGGAAGTTGGGAAACATCTCTATAAGCGAAGTCAGTTTCAATTACATGGTAACTGTGTAGACTGTTCTCTTGATACAATAATACCAGAAAATAGACATTCATAAAACCTTCTCTCTCTTTTATTTATTTATTTATTTATTTATCTATTTATTTATTTATTTATTTATTTATTTATTTTTGTTTTTTTGAGACAAGGTTTCTCTGTGTAGTTTTAGGTGCCTGTCCTGGATCTCACTTCATAGAACAGGTTGGCCTTGAACTCACAGAGATCCTCCTGCCTCTGTCTCCCAAATGCTGGGATTAAAGGCGTGTGCTACCACCACCCGGCCATCAAACCTTCTCTTAAACTTACTTTAAATTAGAATGTGTGCTTGTGGGACCTATGGAAGAGTAAACTTCAGTGAAGGCCTTTGTCCGTTTCTTAGCCAGCCCAGGATTTAAGAATCAACAATCAGGTAGTTCTTGCCATGGGGATGCTAGAAACAAAGACTCTTCCAGAATGTGGGTGAAGATGATGCTCTCAACCCCAAAGTAAGTGTTAGAGAAACAGTGTAGGAGTTGAAGAATGCAACATGGGTCATGAGAACCAGAAATCACACAGGCAATGTTATAGAAAAGAAGAATGAAAATTCTTCAGGGCAGTGGGGCAAGTGAAACACAGCGACTCATGATAGGTGTTGGTGGGGAATCAGCAAAAACTGGTTCTGGAAATTACCAGCCTCCAAGTGTCAATAGAATCAATGGTACAGTAAGAGCTGGCCATGTGGCACAGACATGCACTACCAGCATTTAGGAGACGTAGGCAGGACCCTCTTCATTTCAAGATTAGCCTAGACTATATAGTGAGATCTTGTCTCAAAAAAACAAAAAAATAAAAAATAAAAACAAAACAAAGACAGTGCTTTAACAAAAAATCTCTTAGATGTCAGTATTGTAATATCCATAGTAGAAACAAGGAAGAGAGAAAGAAAAATATAATTTTAGTTGGTGGTGGGTGTAGAAGTTTCAGGGTGGAAAGGTCAGGCAAAGAGAGACATGTTGAATTTGCTTTGGGTGCATGTTATTTTAAATGCGGAAAGCTCAATCCGTGTTGGTGTTCAGAAGCAAGGAAAAGGCACGAAGCTGTTGCTTTGGTTTAGGAGGTCACTAAGTTACACCTTTGTCTAGATCTGCTCTTGAGGATTCTGAGCTCCATGTTTGCTCACTGTCTGTTTTTGTTGGTCCGGATCAAACCGTTTGAGTCATTTCTGTCCCCAGTGTATGGCTGTTTTCTCCCAGACAGCATAGAGCAGAACAATTTGGAATAGCAACACAAAGACTTGGAGAGAATTAAAGGTAATATAAAATTCTCTTGATAATTTACGAGATGATTTCTGGGAGTTAGGAGATGTCAGCTTGGGGACATCAACAGCGTCTATCTTCTCTGGGGTTTTATTGGGCTCTTTTGTCTTTCTTTCCTGTCTGTTGTATACTTTTTCTTGTTCTGGGCCCAGGAGGCTGATTCTGGCCTGAAATGGGCTCCTGGTGTCGATTTAACCAATGAGAGACCCTGGCAGGGAATCAAAGGGTAGGAGGAGATACAATCAAGGGTTTCAACTCCACTCCGCCCTGCTTTGGTACTTCAGTGGTAGCTAAAATATAACCCTGGCCTGAAAGGCTCTCATCAGTGTCCCCAGTTTTCATTGTATTCTGATAACGCTGTTTCCTTCCTTTCTTCTTTAACCACAGTAATAGTAATGACTTCCTTTGGTTGCTAATCAGTGTCTCACCCACTCCTTTAGTCCTGCTCATGCCTCTGTAATTATTCCCATTATCAGGGTCTCTTTATCTCCACTCCAGGGACCCTGACTCTTAGAGGTGTCTTGGGAATGTATACTGGTCTTAATAACTCTTACTCCAAGTAAGGGCTTTTAATCTACTGTGAGATTATAAGACCAAACCAGGGATCTAAAATTTGAAAATGTAGGTCATTTATCATATCCAGATGTACTAGTATACTTGGGAGCCAAGAAGACCGCTGAGCATCCTTTGTGTTCCAAGACCACTATCTACATTATTTACAACAGAATGAGGTTTACTGGACAGAGAAAGCCACTGTACATACATCACACAGGATAGTGAAGTATCTGAAATACCGTTCTCCTGTCATACTTTATAGTGAATTAACATGGAAATGGTTAATATATTTACTCTTAATGATGTTCTAACATGTTTGAACTCAAGTTTTAGGTTCCCACCTTAGCAAAGACTTTCAGTATTTTTCCATTATGGTGGTTGGACACAAGGCATTCATCTTATCCAAGAAAACAATAGTCTCCAAAAATTGTAGAATTATAGAAAGGAGCTCAGTTGGTGAATGTGCTATCATTTACACATAGGTGACTAAACTCAGTACGTGTGTCCATCAAGAACTAAATTTGGTACACAAGGGCTGGAACTTTATTTCTATTCTGTAGTGTCTTGTTCCTTATTTAGAGTTGTGGGGAAGACACATAGAGTTTATAAGAGATTTGTAAAACCAGCCAGAACATTAGAAAGAAAATACTTTCTGGAGTCTTTATGTGAATTTAGGACAGTGGTAAGTGAAAAAAGATTGAAGTTAACAAAAACCTTATGACGAGTTTTACTCATTTCTTTGGAATAAGGTGATATTGAAAACATTTGCTATCTGAGCTACTTTCTGATCTTGACTGGAGTTTTTCTTGTCTAAAGCACCTTTAATTAATTAATTTATTTGTCTCAACAACTCCCCTGGGCCAGGATGCTACAGGGTGGGGCAGGAAATGTCCTGAGTGACAGCCTGAGAGATAAACCAATAGAAACATCAATCAATAGCAGCTGGGCAAAGGAGCTTAATCTAGCAACCTGGCCTCAGGACAGGATGGGCTACATCAGAAGCTCAGAANAGAGAGGAACAAGTTCTCTTTGCAACTAGGCATGCCTAACTTTCGGTGTTTACCTTGTCTGTCATCCCATGGTAGATTTCCTGAGGCCAGGGATATATATTCACTCAATTTCCCACAACTCCTCCTAGGGAGCTTGGTGGTTAGATTATTTGTGATTGACTTATGATCCAGTCAAAATTAGACCCCTGATGCTAATGCTGAAGTGGATACATGGAATCCCTGCCTTGTTGAACGTGACTCACCTTCCATTTTATATGATCAGAAAGGACTGCATTTGTCTTGAAATAAAGTTTAAATTAGACTATTCAGTAAGCTCTTTTGTGGTCCTCATGTTCTAGAACTAAGTGGCTGTTACTGCTGCTCCATAATGCTGATTGCCAAACGAATTAATGACTTTGATTGAAGCCAGCTGTATGGAGTAGACTGCCTGTTGGAAAGGGAATCCAGCTCTAGACAAACTCTTTCCCCAGAAGGATCTTGAGAGGATTACACATGGACTGGGTGAGACTGGGCTTTCTAATAGGCACAAGAGGCAAAAAGTAAAGTCTGCCTTCCTCATATTCATGTAATTGTTACCAATCTTCAAGGCTCACAGCAATAAGCAGGATGCAGGGCTGATGAGAGGGCTGGTGGAAAATCCCTATTAGAGGTGAATGAGGTCTTCTCCCTCTTACTCATTTGCTCTGCTGCTAGAGTTAATGTTTTGAGTCTGAAGGACACTATGACTGTTATCAGTTTTATTGGACAAGTGACTATAAAGGTAATTAAAGAGACCATGCCTAATAACCCAACTCTTACAATTTAAAAGTAAGAAAGAGGCCTGATAGGGTACTAGGGATAGACCTATCATCCTAATTAAGTGCTAACAAGACAGTTGTCCTCAGTTTGGGAACTCTAGTGTATTCCCTGTGTTAACCATCTCCATCCAGTGGGCTCATCTACATTTCTTAATTCTTCTCACAGTTACCCTTCCTCATTCTCCACACGAGCACCGTTTCCATAAGTTTCAGTGTTTAGCAGGTGGTGTCCCCAAAGCACTCACCCCGAATTGTTCACCCAGTTNGTTCATTCGTCCACCTTTCACACTTCCTCCTGTAGTTTAGATCTGATCAAACTGTCATGCAGTTTGGACTAGCCATGTCTCCCAGAGCCCCTGCTTTATTAAGGTAGCATGTCTCAAAAGTGAGAACAAGAAGAGATGCAAGGCAAACCATTTCTCTTTGAGTGAAATTGAAAAAAATCACCTAGCTAACTTGGCATAGCACCACGAAGTGAGTGGAGATAAATTAATATGTTTAAAGGAATCAGAAGAGGGTAGATAAGTGAACATACAGAACCAAGAGGCAATTTTCCAAGTCATAGAAGCATCTAACTCTAGCTATGTTCCAATATCTGAATATTTTGATTAAATATGCCAAAAGCAGACATGCTATTTATTTTAGAACGCTAGAACAATGGCTTCTAATGTACAAGTCAAGTATTATTAATTACCTCAAACTTCCCAATTTTCTTTGTGAATTTGTATAGCATCTTTTAAATTTCCTTTTAATTCTAAAGTGGATGTGCATTGCCATTTTCTGTGAATGACATCTGCTAAAGTCCTTTAGCACACGTAAAAAATATTGTGCTCTGTTACACTTAATAACAATCCTTATATGCTTTGGTCACATTGATCCCATACAAGAACTTTCCCACTTTGTTTCTCTGTGACTGTGGTCAATCATTTGAATGCAGGAAGGTAGCCTCTTGGCCTGCATTTGTCTCCAGAAGAGAAAATAAAATTCATGGAAGAGGGAGTGTTAGAAGAATTTTCATCTGACTTTATATAGTGTTGTTAGCCTGGTTTGTGTCTTGATTTTATTTTTATTATCTCCATGCTTCTTGTAGATGACTACAGTGTCTACCTCAAAGCATATTTGCTAGAAACCAAGGAGCTGGCTGATGTCATTCTTTGTATACAAAGAAACAATGAAGGAAGCACTTATTAAAGTGCTTTTAAACATTAAATATATACTTATTATATATATTGTCCAGAAATTTCAGTTACAATTTGAAATGCTCATAGTTGCTTGAGCAGAGAATCCTGGGAAATTTGATTGACAGTAATACAGGAGGATAACAGAATATATTCTATATCAGATGGTNTTTTAATGAATTTACGCCAACCAGTCTCATATACTATGTACAAGTCAGAATATCAACTTCATAATAGAAACATACATTTCCTTTTTCTTCCTCCTTTCTTGCTTTCTAAACCTATTTTTATTCAAACTTTCACATAGTTTCTCTCCTTTATGAATGTTCACATTTTATTGATGAAAAACAGACATTAACAAATGTTGAATAAATCATGAAGGCTCACACAGCTCATATATAGAAGAGCCTAGATATGAATTGAGGTCTGTGTAGCTTCAAAACTACTGCTGTTTGATTCATTTATCCTTACTGCATTGGATTACAGGCTTCTGGCCCACTAACTGCCTTGTTTCCCCACAGGAAAATCATCACTGAAAGTTGTATTTTTAACTGGAATCTTCAAATCAGAGAGAGGTGAGCTGAGTGATTTATCACCAGGCTCCTATAATTGAGCAGTTTATCTAGATTATTTTATTTCTTCCAGAAGCCCAAGGGAATTCAGTATTTAATTGTATAAGGTAGAACACCCTTTCTTTGCAGAATGAATATATATATATATATATATATGACTTCTTTCTTTTTGGCCTCTCCTATTTCATAAGTTTGTTGTCCTTCAAATAGGATATAGAACTAGATGAAA
>LZPO01087560.1:14022-30091 GCA_001675575.1 Neotoma lepida | reverse complement strand
AAATATAAATTTAGAAAAAATATACAAAAGCAAAAGAGGATGGAATGGGTTATCATTTGTAGAGATTAATTAGAATAAGCAGAGTTTTTTTTTTGTATGTAAGTGTCCTTGCACGTAATTAGTCAGGCTTTGAGAGACTGGAGAAAGGAGCAGTTCTGTACTTTGGGAAATAGTCTCCAAATGACTGGAGATCCAGGGTGAGGTAAGCAAGTGTCTCTGGAGCCAGCTTGTACTATATCAAGAACAGGATGCAGATGCTAAGCTTGCAGGAGCAAACAACAACCAGTGGAAGCTTTGGCTGGAAACTCAAGCCAAGCCTCATCTGTTCAGAACTCTGCCCAGATACTGGTGAGCGGGAAGAGNGTACGGGAAAGTAGCTTTGACTGAACAGCAAAATCAGCTCATGAGCTTTAAAAATGGCCAGTGTTTCAATCTTATGCTTAGTGACTATGACTCAGTTGGTTTAAGGTGAAGACTGAGTTCTAGGACCCCTAGTACCTCCCCATGTGATATTAACAATAGGCAAGGCCAAGAAAGACTCTTTAAAAGTAGATTTAGTTATTACTTTAAGGTTGGGGATTTAAATATTTATGTATTCGACTTTTAAAAGAATGTGAGTTGGGATATATAAGTTAGGGCACAAATAAAACACCTGAAATAAAAGCAAAGCAAAATTGTTCTCAAGTGGCTCTCAACTCAGAATCATGGTGGAAGTCATCTGAAACACGTTACCTTTAAATCTGGGCTGGCTCCACGGAAGACGTCAAGTATTTTTGAAACAGAAGAAGAACCTATTGTGTACTAAGGGTTGATAATTACTGAAGCAACAGGAGATATTAAAAGATAGCAGCAAGTACCTGAAATACATTGCTTGCCTCTTGGGCATCTGATTGAGCTCAGAATCCCTGGCAAGCAATGCCGAGGGGAAATAGGTGAGGTAGTTTTCATTTTCCAAATGAAGTGTATAAAAANTATTCTTCAGAGATGACATATTTTTGGAATGAGATTTGAAATGGAAATTTCCTGGGATGACCCTCATGTAAGGTCTTGAATGCTGACTTACGGTGTCAGCCAAAGCCTTACAAAAGACACTGGCACACTGCTAAAGTGAACGCTTCTTGCAGAGACATGTTGTGAATACAGATGTTACATTCTCAAAGTAGGTCAGTAAAGCAGCTGCAGGCTCGATAAAGAACCAAGACCTGAGAGAAGACCCTTTATTCTTAATGCAATTTAGGTATAAATTAATTACTCCTTACAGTTAGTTTTCACATCTAGTTTGTGGCTCAGCGAGCAGTTGCTCTATGCATTCCTGAGCTCCGGTTTGCACAGGTATCTTGGTTTTCTNAGAAGAGATAGTTATTAAGATCTACTTCAACTTTGGCTTATTTTCTTAGTTATTTTAAGTTTATTTATTGCCTGGAGAAGGCTGATGAAAGTAGGATGAAAAACTGCAAAGGAACAGGCTACATCAGAGACATGAGAGAAGTGAGGACCTGACTCCTGCTTTAGGGCATGAAGAGAGCAGAGCTCAGTTGTCATCAGGAAGTGTGACACTGAACCTTCCTAGGGCATGTGTCTTGGAGCATGAGTTCTGTTGTAACCAATGTAGACTATATGCTCTATAGGGATCAAAAAGAGAATTTATTTATGAAATAACTTCCATCCACAGCTTGATAAAATGAAAGTAGAAAAAGAATTGAACAGACAATTTTATTTAGGCATTAATTAGTTCCTTCAGTTTTGTCCCTAAATATCCTTCTTGGTAACATTCTGCTTGTTTCATGCTGAAGGGTCTCTGTTAATTGGTTCAAGATTCTTTGAGTTTCTAGGTGCCTTGCCCTTCTGGGATTCATGATAGAAAAACTGTTAGATCCTCTTCTTAATGAAGAATAAGAAAAACAAATGAATAATTTCCACCATCAAGAGGAGTCATATTGTGAATCCTCAATTTTGTAGATCACAGTGAATGACTGGCAAGTTGTTTGATATCTTTGTACCTCATTCACTTCATCTATAAAATGAGAATGCTATTGATAACTGTAANGTTGTTTTAAGAATGAGCTATTGTTTACCAAAGGTTTTCCATAACTCTTGATACACAGTAATAATTTGNTAAAACTTAGCCCAGCACTGTAATCCCAGCTATTCAGGAGGCTGAGGTAGGAAGCCTGAAAGGTCAAGGCTTACGTAGCCAACTTAGTGAGACACTGTTTTAAAAGAAAAAGTACAAAATAGGGTTAGGGTTTAGATCAGTGTTAGNGTGCTTGCTGAAACCCAGGTTCAATCCACAGTGTCAAAATTTAAAAAGAAAAGAAAAGAAAGGAAGACAAGAAGCATTTCCTCCTTTTTTTCAACTTTATCTTCATTTTTGAAGTGATACACAAAGGTTTCTTAGGCAGGCAAAATAAAAAATGAACCTGAATCCCTATATTAGTTAACAATGTTATTATTACTAAGAGATTGAAAGGTCAAGGTGGGGAAAGAAGCATTCTTCATCAAGAAAAATACAAATGTATTATTCATTATATATTCAAATATCACATAGATTTTTTTAGTTAAACTATGAGGCAACTTCATGTCAAGTGTCAAAACCCTGGAGGTCAGCTATCCTTTCTCATCTGCTGTCAGTGGAATTTTTCTGGAAAATTTGGAAAGAGCCATAATACAGCAAGACACTAGGATCAATTATGTCTTAAGTAGATCCTTTCTCTAGAAGAAGCATACACCACTGTGATTTCCACTGTGACTAATCCTTACACCAGTTGGCAATGGTGGCACTAACATGGTACTTGAGATGACTTAGGAAATAGCTAAACAGCCGGACACACATACAAAACCTTGCATATTGACACAAAGTGCTGTAAGGAGACAGCTGCTGATACTCTGTGTTCCTCAGAACAGCTGGAAGAAACCAACTCTGATGTTAACGTCAAGCAGCTGCTGATCTGAGCTGGCACAGAAGTAGCAAATAGAGTGAGTCCTGAAATGTGGTCCTTCGAGGATTCTCTATGACTGTTTCTCTGAATGAATCACTTGACAGAAAGGCTGTGGTGGGTATGTGTGGTGTGAGGATGTGTGAGTGAGTGGGCTGAGGAAAAGTTAAAATTAGTTGGGATTTGTGGGAAGTGAGTTTTTGAGGAGAGGGACTAAGGGTGACTCTGCTGCATGCCACTGGTAGTACCGGATGCCTGGAAATGTAGAGTGGACCCTTGAGCCAAATTAAAGAGACCCAGTGGTAAATAGACAGGCAATGGTGTGGATATCTAAGGTGAGAGGCTCACAAAGAGCAACCTAGATGTGGTAGTTGATGCCAGGATCAGCTCTCAGTTTTCTCTCAACTCTAATATATTTGGAAATGTTATCACCAGCTTAATGGAACTAGATTATTTCTGATTTTGTAGAGCAGGCACTCGACATTAAAGGACAGCAATACCGAATAGATGCCAAATTCAGTCCTTTAGTTGTGATCCATAGAAGCTTCTCTTGTGCTTGGGTAAAAGTGGAGCCAACAGTTGGAACTGGAATTTGAATGTAAGGTTTATACCTCTAAAGCACTTGTGCTAATGATACACAAGTACATGATGGCAACCTTTTAAAACACTGACGTGACAGGAGCCTGTATACGGCATTCGTGTCCCTCCTTGGAGCCCCCCAAATCTAACCAGTTTGCTTTTCAGTTGCTTATGGTCATCATTATAGGAATATCTGTTATATGTTCAAGGATAAGTATTGGACTTTCATTTTTCACTTCTATTCCAGTTAGAGTTTCCCATCGGAGAAAGTAAAATATGCTTTAACAAAATAAAACTAAGGTTTAATAACTTCCTAAAACAGAATCAAAAGGAAATTAAAGTCCACAACATACCACAGAAACAAATTTTGATTTTTCATTGAGCTCTTCTGTTTTAGTTCAAAAGAATCCAAGCAATATCCTGTTATAACTGAGGATTCCAACNAATGTCTGAAGTAAATCAGGGGTGATTTTGGCTCATGCATACTTAGGAAGACTAGACAAAATATAAACATCTACTCCCTAAGGCTTAATGTATGGGTCTTCAAATAAAAAATGCCCAATTCTCATCTATCAAAATCATCATACACTAAAACTTGATAGGAAATGGGGCAAAAATAATTTTACAGAGAAATGGATGCTGGGAGGGAACTTCTGTTTTCTATGTTCTACAGAAGTGCTTACTGGGTCTCTGACAGCAGCAGCCTGCCAAAGGTCTATCCTCCATCTCCATTCTTACATTTTCTAATTAAACAGAGCCTTGCTTTCTTTGTTTGAATTAATGCCATTCTGGCAAGGCTAAGGTGTACAAAGTAATAGAATCTCAGTTCTCAAGCCAATGACATTGATATTAATTACTCCCAATGACAAGTCAACAAATCTCCAGTAACACTTGTTGGAGAACAGAATTAAAATATAAAATCCAGCTCATGCAAAATCTTGAGTTAATATAAATATATTTAAAAATGTTACCTCTTTTCAACATGTAATTATTTAAAATACCCATATGGATACGCACATCTTTTCTGGAGGCTGGATACATGTGGATAACTATGATTGCAGCTTTTACTCAGAATGTTGGTAGTTCTCTGTTCTAATCTTGTAGAGACTTGACTTCAAGAATTTGCACACAGTACTCTCAGAAGAGCCCCTACCCTGTTCTTGTTCTTTGAGTGCTTAGGTTTGGCTGTCCATGTTTCTTAGTGTCTTCTAAATATGTTCTATGTAAAATTTTCTCATAGACCAAAATTTTGCTTCACTGGTGAAATCCAGAGAATTTTGGTTTGGATACAGAAAGCATGATGCCAGTCAGGTCCTAGCCATTCATTGGAAAGGTGCAGNTCTGAACTTATGTGTGAAAAACAGGTTGTTTATAATTTTNTATATCTAAATTACCAACTCCTTTAGACAACAATGTTTGTGGTTCATTATGTCAAATTTCAAGTGGAGATAAAGTTAGTGGAAGAAGAATTCCATGAGTTCTCAAGGGTTCATGCCAGACATAAAAGAGTTGTCACAGATTTTTGATGATGATAGCCCAGGAGTAGTAAAACTCTAAGGTTTGTGCAAACAAATAAACATGAATAAGAAAAAGGTCTTTCCATATTCACTGTCCTAAAAGCATATTTTAGGATAACCAGGCTATGCTGGGTCACATTCTTTCAGAACGNCATTTCTCTGTTATAGGGAAATTCCATAAGCCCATCTATGGTCACAATTTTCCTATGTGACAGTGTTGCCCTTTAATATGGAAATTCTCAAGGCAATAACTATTCAAAAATATAACATTGCCACAACCTCATTCCACATCTGTCTTCCCAACATAAAAAAAAAAAAATTCTAGCACATGACAAACTAATAAGGGGACTGGAGGGCTTAAAGTCTCCATAGACCATGTTCTCTCAGACACTGATGGATAACTTAATTGAGTGAATTATCAGAAGTCCATATAAATGTAAATGATTGTGGTTGTGCAGATGAATTTTTTTCTGATGGAGAAAACAGAGATTTACAGAGATAAGTCCGACATTCATTTGGATGAGCTTCAGCATCTAACACTCACTAAGTCTCATCTGAATCCCCTGGTGTCACTTGACTTAAGAAAGCTGGACTGAAGCAGTTGAGACCATCCAAGTCCACTATTAGGGGTCGAAGGCAAGACACACTTCTGAGAGGTACCTTATGACCTACATAGCCTGCTGCTGACTTCTCCTGTATCAGTGAGCAGGATAAAGAGCAAATCTCTGAGTGTAGAGAATGAGACTATCTTTCACACAGACTTGGGGAGTAAACAATGCATTCCTCTTCACTAAAGTACGTCATACTACTAATTTTTGGATGTAAGAGTTTACCAAAGAAAATCTGGAAGCACTAACAGCTACTCTCTCAATGAATACCTTGTTACTATAACATTCAGCTTTCTGGAAGACAGATGGATGAGGGATATTTTTAATTATCCAAAGTACCTCTAACTCACCAGTCATGAGAATAAATGCTGATTGTNCTCCTGGAAGTCTACATCTCAGTTTCAAATTTTATAAGCAGAAAAATACTGGTTTTACTTATTTTTTTCCTTTTTTTCTTTTTCTTTTTGGTTTTTCAAGACAGGATTTCTCTGTGTAGCTTTGGCACCTTTCCTGGAACCTGTCTCTTATACACATCTAGATGTGTATAAGAGTGCACCACCACCGCCCGGCTTTACTTATATTTAAGAAGAGGTGTGATTGATTGCTATAATTTCAGTGACCTCTCATTTTGAAGTCTCCTAGTGAGAGAATATAGGAGTCAGATAGGACTCTGATGGGCAGATAGGAATGGGAAAAGGTTATAAACAAACAAGATAGCATACTTCCGGCTTCTTTTTAAGCCAGACAAGACTTGGTGTGTTTCTCCTCCTTCACACCCACCATGAGCTCCTTTTTGGCTGACCTGCCCAGGTATGTTCTAGGCAGACTCTGGTCCTGTGTTTAAGNTTGCATGAGCTGTGAGCCAGTCTACTTTTTAAAAGCTGACCAATCCAAAAGNAGGGGAGGGGGACCTTTCCTAGGCCACCCAAATCCCTTAAACCCCCAGCCCTCCAGGAAGAAAGGGATTTCAGTTTCCATATCCCCTTTTCACTTGTGGAAAGTTTGACTCTGTGTGTTGTGTATGTTGGGGGCTCCTACACTTTCAATAAAACATCTGCTTACAGTGACTGTGATTTACTTCCTTCCTATTAACTCTTTCAGCAGCAGAGACAACATACTTAACTCAAGACTCCTGGACAGCAGCACTAGGATGTAATAAAATCCTAGCAGCAGTGAATATATATATATATATATGTATATATATATATATATATATGTATATGTGCGTATATGTGTGTGTGTTTCTGTGTATTAGAATTTTTTTTAAAGCAGAATAATGTTACTTTTTATTCTTTTTTTCAAAAATGTTTTGTTTCATATCTTTCTTTTTAAAAATTTTTTACAGATTCCCCTCTCCTCCCTCCTCCCACCCCCAGTCTTCTCCACCAACCCACCCCCCACTTTCNCCTCCTCCAAGGCAAGGTCTCCCATGGGGAGTCAGCAGTGCCTGGCACATTCCGTTGAGGCAGGTCCAAGCACCTCCTCCCTGCACCAAGGCTGTGCAAAGTGTCTCACCATGGGCACTGAGATCCAAAAAGGCGGTTCAGCACCAGGGATGGGTCCCGTTCCCACTGCCTGTCTGGAGGTCCCACAAACAGTTCAAGCTAGACATCTGTCTCGCCTATTCAGNGGGCCCAGTCCAGTACCATGGGGGCTCCACAGCTATTGGTCCACAGTTCACGCGTCTCCACTAGTTTGGCTGGCTGTCTTTGTACACCTTCCCATCATGATCTCGTCCCTTGCTCATAGAAGGCACCCTCTCTCCCATTGATTGGACTCCTGGAGCTCGGCCTGTTGCCCGGCTATCGATCTCCACATCCGCCTCCATCAATCTCTAGATGAGGGCTCTATGATGACAGTTAGGGTATTCATCCATGTAATCACCGGAGTAGGCCGGTTCAGGCACCCTCTAGATTATTGCCAATAGTCTAAGGTGGGGTCATCCTTGTGGATTCCTGGGAACCTCCCTAGAACTCTGTTTCTTCCTATTCCAATGATGTCTTCATTATCATGGTATCTCTTTCCTTGCTTTCCCACTCTGTCCCTGTTCCAGCTNGAACCTCGTTCCCCTATGCTCTCATCCTCCATCCCTTGGCCCCCTGTTACCCATGTAGATCTCCTCCATTTNGCTCTCNCTGGGCGATCCATGTGTCCTTCCTAGGGTCTTCACTGGAGCTGTGGGTTACAGTCTGGTTATCCTTTGCTTTACATCTCGTATCCACTTATGAGTGAGTACATACCATGTTTGTCCTTCTGGGTCTGGGTTACCTCACTCAGGATGATACTTTCTAGTTCCATCCATTTGCAAATTTCATAAGGTCATTGCTTTTCTCTGCTGAGTAATACTCCATTGTGTATATGTACCACATTTTCTTAATCCATTCTTCGGTTGAGGGGCATCTAGGTTGTTTCCAGGTTCTGGCTATTACAAATAGTGCTGCTGTGAACATAGTTGAGCATGTGTCCTTGTGGTATGATTGAGCATTCCTTGGGTATATACCCAAGAGTGGTATAGCTGGGTCTTGAGGAAGATCGATTCTCAGTTTTCTAAGAAACTGCCATATTGATTTTCAAAGTGNCTGTACAAGATTGCACTCCCACCAACAGTGGAGGAGTGTTCCCCTTGCTCCACATCCTCTCCAACATAAGCTGTCTTCAGTGCTTTTGATCTTAGCCATTCTGACTTATCTCAGAGTCATTTTGATTTGCATTTCCCTGATGACTAAGGATGTTGAGCAATTCCTCAAATGTCTCTCAGCCATCTGAGATTCTTCCTTTGAGAATTCTCTGTTTAGCTCTATAGCCCAAGACAACCTCCAGAGCTCCACTCTCCCTGCTCCTACAAAGCCAGTCCCTGGGTCTCATCTCCAGCTCTGCAGACTACCTGCTGTGGCCTCTCCTCACTCTCTGCCTCCATTTCTGGGGACTAAGCAGATGTTGGTGGAACACTTTGCTTTCCTCCCCACTGTGGACCCTTCAGCCCCTCCCTCCTAGCCCATCACCATGCCTATGTATTAGCTTCTAATACCCAGAAACACATTTTACCTGCAACCTACAGTGGCCACAGCTATCAGGATCCCAGAAGGATTCTTTACCAAGCAATACACAGCCACCGCACTCTTCTAAGAACCAGAGGGGAAACAGAAATCAAGGAATGAATCACCAACCCAACAAAGACAAGACCAGATACCAGAACCTAGAATTACAATCTTCTCATGCCTAGATGCCGGTGTAAAAACACAATTAATAACAATCAGGACAATATATCTTCACTAGTGCCAGCAATCCTGCCACAGCAGGCCCTGAGAACTGCAACACAGCTGAAGCACAAGACAAAAATCTTAAAACAGCCTTCATGGATATGAAGCTCATGGTGGTAAGCATGTGGGGAACACTCATCCATTGATGGTAGGGATGTAAACTTGTACAGCAACTATGGAAATCAGTGTGGTGGTTCCTCAGGAAGATGGGAATTGATTTACCTCAGGATCCAGCTATACCACTTATTTTAGTCAAGGTTCTGTTGCTGTGAAGAGACACCATGACCATGGTAACTCTTATAAAGGAAAATATTTAATGGCAGGGCTTGCTTACAGTTTCAGAAGATTTAGTCCATTCTCAGCATGGTGGTATGCAGGAGGACATGGTGGTGAAGTAGCTGAGAGTTCTACATCTGGATCTGCAGACAGCTGTAGGTGAATGTTTTGTCTGGGTCCCGCCAGGCCCCACGCGGTCCAGCCCACCCAGCGGTCCTGCAGCCACTTATAAATTAATAACTCAAAAGCTTNTATTAATTACAACTCCTTGGCCATTAGCTCAGGAATATTACTGACTAGCTCTTATACTTAAATTCAGCCCATTTCTATTAATCTATGTTTTTCCATGTATTCTGTGGCTTTACTGGTCTACAGGCATGTTGTTCCTTCCATGGTGGCTGGCGTCTCCTGACTCAGCCTTCCTCTTCCCAGAATTCTCCTTGTTTGTTTATCCTGCCTATACTTCCTGCCTGGCTACTGGCCAATCAGCATTTTATTTATCAATCAATCAGAGCAACACATATTCACAGCATACAGAACAATATCTCCATCAGACAGCAGGAAAAAGAAAAGAGAGACACTGGGCTTGATAAGCTTTTGAAACCCAGAAGCCAACACCCAGTGACACACATCTTCCAACAAGGGCACACCTGCTCCAATAATGTTATACCTCCTAATTCCTGTCAAGCAGCCCTACTCCCTAATGACCAAGCATTCAAANATATGAGTCTATGGAGGCCATCCTNCAGTGGGTACCTGCTCCACCTGTGACTTGGCGGTACCAGTCCCTAGGGTGTGGCCTCAGGGCTAGCTTAAAACCTGAGGGGCATGTATGCCTCATTCTTGTCTCTTCTTCATGGGCTTGGATGGTGTGGACTGACTCAGGCAGCAGGAGCAGTATGTGCATGGGCACACATACTACTGTGGATGGTCAGGAAGATGATTTCTGCTTAAGCTGTATAATTCTAATAATATTAGAATATTTTCCATAACTGGTACAGCAAAGTAATAGTATTTTCAGTCACAAAGACAACTAATTTTAGACTTCAGAACATATTNGAAGCAAATTGGTTGCCCCTGGAGACAAATACACAAGGATGAATTCCCAGGTATTGTTTGTTGCTGAACCAAGGTTAGACATGAGGCAACTTTGGTAGACATAACCCTCTACAGTAATTGACTTTGCACATAGTCCCAGTCTCAATTTATGTTATAGGCTCAAGGTTCAGCCAACTGTTTACTTTCTGTCTGGGAACCTTTACCAACTTAGAGCTGTGTGCACAGCCAAGCATTACTCACTGGCCAGTCAGCATGACCTTCCTAGCCTGAGAAAAACTGTGTGATTTATCACGTGTTATGAGTATGGGTCAGACCCTGAAAATGTAACATATAATTGTGCAGAGTTTGGCTGGGAGAGGTGTGGCAGTGCAGACAGAGGTGGCTGTGTAGAGTTATGTAAGAGCTGTGCAGAGTTTGAGTNTGTGTGGGGGTGTACAGAGGTAGCTGAGGAGAGAGAATGAATATCTAGACAGGAGAGAGAGCAAGAGAGATTTTCAGAAAGAGATTCTGAGATGTATGTCTCTGTAAGGAGCTGGGCAGGGGTGAAAGTGTGTGTGTGTGTGTGTGTGTGTGTGTGTGTGTGTGTGCTAAAAGAGCAGGAGAAATGTGCAGAGAGATCTGGGTAGAAGATAAGTAGCTTTGTAGAAGAGACAGCTTGTGTAGCTATATAGAAAAGAGATGTAGGGGAGAGATGTATGTGCAGAGGACAGTGAATGAATGAGAGAGTGAGTGAGTAAAGAGTGAGTGAATGATCCTAGTAGTGTGTGAAGGAATGTAGCAGGGTAGAGAGAAGAACTGTTTATAGAAGAGAGATTTGGAGCTATGTAAAAAAAGAGATGTAACTGTATATAGAAATATATGGCTGTTTAGGAAGAGATGTGGCTGTATGTATTTAAAGAGAGATATATATCTATATCTCTGTATGTAAAGAGGAGTAGCTGTGTGGAGATAGAGAGATTTTCAGAGAAAGAGATTTTTAAAGATGAAGTAAAAGAGAAAGTTACTATCAGAAAGTGTGTGTGTTTCCTTATTTACCTGTTAGATAGAAACNTATTTCTAAATACCTACAGATAAAAAAGTTTCCTAAAGTCCTGCTACTCTGAGGTCTTCTATTCAGAACCCTGGAGCAATTCTGGGAGCTGGCCTCCCCTAGACTGTGTTAACTGGCCTACCTTGTCTTGGCAAAGTTCAGCAGCTAACTTCCTTTGTATCTTGCCCTTGCCTCAACTGCTGATAGTATGCTGTCCAAATTCTACCCTGTTGGAAGTGTGCTATACCATTAGGGCAATCTACTCTTTTTCTTGGGACATTTTCTCTTGATGATTCATCCATCTTCAGATGTCTCATTTGTCCAGTGGTCTTTAGATTCCTTAGTTGGATATTTTTATTCTCCTGGAAAGAGAAGAACAAAACCCTGCCCCAACCCTAACTTTGGGGAATTCTTTGTTTTGGCAGGTTATATCTTTTTAATGCAAAATGTCTCTTTTGGCAATAGAAAAAGTATCTTTGAATAATAATTTTTTTTCATATCTGATTAAATATTTGTTAGTCTTATAATTTAGTTTAGATTGAATGACCAAGCTGTTTGATGAATTATCACCTCTCCTAATCAAGAGGTCTCTCCTGTTCGAATTTAATCTTTATCAATCTTGATGGTATCTATAGGTTTTCTTCTTCTGTGGAAACAAAAGCAAAGCTTCTTCCCCANTGTAACACATATCCTGGTTTCCATTCTGAAGTCAACACATCTTTAAAATATACAGGCTGATTTAATTCACCAGTTTNTTTCTATTATCCAATGTCTTTCCACTGCTGTCGTTCCTTTCTCATTAGGATTTAAAAAATTTAAAGCTGATAATGCACTGTGTTATCTATCTCTGTGGTTCTTTATTACCACTTTCTGTTCATTAAGCATATCTCTTAAAGTGGGATTAGATCTTTCTATAANNNCTTGTCCTGTATGATTGTATGGTATACTTATAATATGCTTTATGTTGTCATATGCAAAAAACTGTTTCATTTTACTAGAGACATATGCTGGAGCATTGTCAGTCTTAATTTGTACAGGTATCCCCATAATGGCCATGATTTCTAATAAATGTGTAATTACAGAATCAGCTTTTTCAGAACTTAAAGCAGTTGCCCATTGAAATCCTGGATAAGTGTTTATGGTATGATCCACATACTTTTATTTTCCAAATTGCAAAATGAAGCACATCCATTTGGCAAATTTCATTTCTTTGAATACCTTTTGGGGTTACTTCCTGCAGGTAATGGAGTTTTGTTATACAAAAAACAAGTAGGACATTTCCTTGGCTTATGTCCAAGTGATGGAAAAAAAAACTTTCCTCAAAATTTTGCTATTAACATGGTGTTTCTTATGGAATTCTGAGGCCTTTAATAATCAATCAATTTCATCATTACCTTGTGCCAGAGGGTCTGGTAGAGCTGTATGGAATCTGATATGTGTTATACACAATTGATGATTTCTATTTCTGACTACTTGTTGAGTTGAATAACAAAGTTAATTCTGAATCACCTGGAATAAGTTCAGAGGTTTCAATACACAAAAAATCTCTTTCTGCATATTGAGAGTCAGTAACTACATTAAGAAGTTCTGGAAAATCAAATAATATCATGAGCATTTAATAATAATTATAATAATAATAAATAATAATAATATAACAATTCTGATTTTTTAATTGAATCTTAAGGGCTTTGAGACACTTTACTTATTTTTCCTGATTCATAACCTGCTTTTCCTGATGTATTTGCATTANTACAGAATGTATGGGCTCCAGAAATTGGTGTTCCTCTTACTATGTGAGGGACAATCCAATTAGTTCTCTTTATAAACTGCTTTTGGGATATTTGTTGCTGATCTCTTCTAAGAAATCACTGCCAGCTCTTTACCAGTGTTCATTTTCTTCNCACAGTGAGGCAATTTCAGCATTTGTAAAAGGTACC
This sequence comes from Neotoma lepida, assembly GCA_001675575.1. Lineage (NCBI taxonomy): Eukaryota > Metazoa > Chordata > Mammalia > Rodentia > Cricetidae > Neotoma > Neotoma lepida. The sequence continues at coordinate 16,889 of LZPO01087560.1, read as the reverse complement.
ACAATNTCAGTGAGGTGAATTCCTGCTAATTGGCAAAAATCTCATTTTCTACTAAGGATCAGTTCAGAACCCTTTCTACATAAGTATTTATTCTTTTATTCTGTTTGTGTGCTAAAAATATTCATTCTAAGACTTTATCTTCTCTCTGAATATTCTAAGACTTTATCTTCTCTCTGAATAAAAATTCCAGTGGGAGAATGCATAGAAGGTAAAATAACCAGAATACAATTAAGCTCTGGATCGAAGTGATCCTCACATGTGGATCCTCCATTTCTTTTCTATCAGAGCCAACTCTCAGCCTGAGAATTGTAATTGTACTATTTAAGTCTTTATCACCTTGTAAGGTTTGAAATAAATTACTTAGCTCTTGAGTAGTTTATCCAGTTGTGGCTTGTAGCCAGTTAATATCACCCAGCAATTTTTGAAAATCATTAAGAGTTCATAATTGATCTCTCCTGTACATTCTGTTGTTGAATTTTTTGTAAACCTATCCTAGGTAATTAATAGAATTTCCTCTTTGTATTTTTTCAGGAGCAATTTGTAATCTTTAACAAGGCAAAATTCTCTTTACTTCATCAAACATTTTCTAAGGTATCTGCCTCTGAATCTTCCAGTAAGATATCATCCATATAATGGTAAATTATAGATTGAGGAAAATGTTTACAAATTATTTCTAATGGCTGTTGTACAAAATATTGATGCAAGTTGGGGCTGTTTAACATTCCTTGTGGTAAACCCTCCACTGGTACCTTCTAACATGTTGAGAATTATATNTGGGTACTGTGCAGGCAAGTTTTCCTCTATCCTGTTCTTGTAAAGGTATAGTAAAAAAGCAGTCTTTAAATCAATCACTATAATAGACTATCCTTTGGTAATAAAGAAGGCAAATATACTCCAGGATGTAAAGAGCCCATTGGCTGAATCACTTTATTTATGACTCTTAGATTGGTTAATATTCTCCATCTTCCTGATTTCTTTTTAATGACAAATACAGGAGAATTCCAAGGACTGGTCGATTCTTCAACATGTTGAGCATTTACCTGCTTCCGTATCAGCTGTTCCAATACTTGTAATTTTGCCAATGTCAAAGGTGATTGTTCCACCCACACAGGTTTGTCAGTTGACCATTTGAAAGGTAAGGCTGTTGGTACCTTTGAAAGATCAACAGCTGTTGTCCCCTGCTTATGTAAAACATCTACAGTCTGTGACTGTTCCTGATAATATATTTTAATATTTTTCTAAGAAGTATTCTTTATTTTATGGTTTGTNTCTGAGTTTGGAGGAATGTTAATCTATGTTTTCCATTGCTGCAACAATGGAAATCACATCCCCATAAATATACTGCTATGTCAGCCATATATGGCTTTAGTTTTCCTATCTGTCCTTCTGGCCCTATACATTCAACCCATCTTGTACTCTATTTTACTTGACATAAAGTTCCAATCCCTAGAAGTTGAACACTTACCTCTTGAAGAGGCCAATTTGGATGTCAACATTTTGGTGAAATTATTGCTACATCTGTGCCTATATCCAACAAACCTATAATTTCACTGCCATTTATTTCTGATTTTAGTTTTGTTCTCTGATCATTTGTAGAAGATTGCCAAAATANTTGTTTTCTTGTCTCTTCTGAAATTTTTGTTGTATCTACTGAACCTGGTCTGTCCTTCATCACATCTAGAGCAGTGTTTTTTTAGCAACAGGTATTAAGCCTTTTAATTGCTCCATGGCTGAATTTCTCTGATGCTGTCAGGGAATGATCGAACCAAATTTGATATTGGGGCCTGTGAGAGGCNCCTTAAAGCATTTCCTGATGGTGAAGTGTTGCCTTCTCTGTCCCTTGTTGATGTGCACTCATTAGTCCAATGCCAGCTTTTGCCACACCTTCTGCATATTCCAGAAGGCTAGTGCCTTCTGTTTGGATTATCTCTTGAAAAAACATTGTTTCTAGGAATGCCTTGCCTTCAATCCCTTTTCAAATGACCTTGTTTACCATAATTGTAACATTTGACATTTTGATTTTTCTTAAAATTTCTAGAAATTACTTCTCCTTTCAAAGAAACATCATAAACATGAGTTCCAATATCAGTTGTGTTTCTAATCCTTTTATCTATGGGTGCTGATCTTGCCTTTAAAGGCCTAATCACTCTTTCACATCTTAAATTAGCTTTTTCAAAATCCAAAGATTCAATTAATATTCGTCTGACTTCTGGATATGATTTTACTTACAGCTGAAATCAATCTTAGCATAAAAAATCAGTGAAGGCTTCTTTTGGTCCTTGTATAATTTTAGCAAATGACTCAAACCTCTTTCCTGATTCTTCAACCTTGTCCCAAGCATTCAAAGCTGCTAAACAACATAAGGCTATGGTATGATCATTAAATTCAAACTGTCTTTGCAATTCATCATATTGACCTTCACCAAGAAATTGCTCTTGGGAAATATCAATACCTCTAGCCCTATTTCATTGTTCTATGGTCCTATCTTCCTCTTTCCACCATGTTCTCATTGTAACTGAGGACTAGCTTCCAATATTGTCATAGCTAAATCTTTCCAGTATTGGTGGATAGTCCTATTTTGAGTTGCCTATGAATTTAATATGTGCTTCACATAGGGTGAATGTATACCATATGAAATGACTGGTTCCTTAAATCTCCTCAAACCTAATATTTCTATAAGATTCCATTTAACTTCTGTATAANTCAGGGATGCCTATTGTCTGCTAGTTATTCTTATATGGTAACTGTATAAACTAAGGTTGGTTATTTAATAACCTTGGGCAGCCCCTCTTCAGTTTCATCATGCAGTGGTGTGGTAGGTTCTTGTCAAAATTCCCCTGTCTGTGTCTGAGTATTTTTCTTATTTT
>LZPO01087559.1:46712-72738 GCA_001675575.1 Neotoma lepida | reverse complement strand
AAATACCTTATTTCAATTAGAAACACAAAGAGAGGTCTTTTTCCACCCCCTCCCCTCACTGTGTAGAATATAAGGAGAAAGGTGTGGACCTCCTGGGAATTTTCTCCTTGATTAATAACTGTGAAGTAACAAACGGAGGAGAGCGGTAACAGTTCACACAGGCAGGCCCTAAATCTCCCCTCTATGGCCTGCACTTGCCAACTGTCTCCATGTTTGACAGACAACGTGCATCTGTGAATTTGAAGCGTCTCAGGTTATAGTTAAGGTATGTAATTAGATTTCCAGATATACGTCTCCACCTAAAACTTCTGCTAACAGTGGGGAAAAGCCAATTAAGGAAGCTTTACTCAGCTTAAAAAAAAATCAGCCTAAACCCTGCTGGAAGAGCTTCTCAGTGGGGAGGCTTTCTCTGGGTTCCTGGGGAGGCTCCTTCTTGATGGAGACAATGAACAAGTCTGAGCTCTTCCTGCTCAGGAGGCCGGAGCCAGGAGGTTCGCACAGTTAATAAAACTCATTTTCTTCTTCTTTTTTTGGAAGATGTGTGGTTTGACATAGGAGTGGCAGAAACTAGTGCTTTTTAAAATTTACACTTCTGGGTGCATTTAGACTTATTAGAGGGAAGCTAGCAACCTGGGGAAAAACTATTAAACTCAAAACAGGCTAATGAGAATCTGCTTCAGTACCCTGAAGCAAAACAACATTGGAATCATTGGTACACTGAGAACTAATAGAAACACTCCCATTGCTCAGAGTGACTGTGGGAGAAGTGTGGAGTTTCCCAGGCAGATACTGTGTGCAACTGTTCACTCACTAATCAAGAGCTGTTATATTGTTTAATATCCAGAGAAGATCAGGAGAGGCGTTAGATCTTTTTACAATTAAAAACTGAGGCTCAAAAAGGTTGCATAAATAGCCCAAGGAAACACAACTGTGTTCTTTGGCAAAGTAAATCTTGTCTATTCTCCAAAATGGAAGCAGACCAGCTCATAGATTATAAAATAACCTACATATTATGTTTTATTAATTAATTTTTTTGAGGCAGAGGCACAATTAGCTCAGGTTGGTCTCCGGCTCTCTATGTAACCCAGGGTGACCTTTAATTCCTCATCCTCCTGCCTCTGTTTCCNTGTGCTGGGGTTACAGGTGTACATCAGCACACCTCGTAAAAGCTTCCTTGAATAACATAAATGCAAGAAGACACTGGAAATGTCAGCTTATTAGAGAGAGTGCACATTTTATTAACAGGCACAAAAAGGAAATGAATGTTCTGTAAATCCTCAAGAAGATTATAATCCAATCAGATAAAGCAAATACGTGNTATTTGAAATAATTAAAGAACAAAATGTCAACAAATGCAAAGTAGGCTACTCCAGAGTGTTGGAATGCAGCCTCTCCAGANTTTCTTACATTAGCTGTGCCATGAGTTGGGTGAGACAGACAACTACTTCCCTGGAGGGATTCTTCCTGCCAAAGGTAAGCTGGTACTCCGTGACTGGAACAAAGTCAGGCTTTGCTTCTAGAGATGAAGTTCTTGAAGCCCAAGTTCNACAGTCATGGGCACAGACAGAGGCACATTATGAAAGAATGATGGATATGAGAGCCACTGAACCCCAACATTTGTGTGTAAGAAAAAGATCACCCTCCCAGTGAATGATGTTAGAANGTCGTAAACACATGAAGAGCAAGAGAATTTGGATCCTACCTCACACCGTGCACAAAATAGAAAGCAAATTACAGAAGCTAAAACTAAAAACAACCAGCAAGTACAGGGGTAAAATTTTATGCACATCATTTACACATTGGCTTCTGACGTGTGAAATGAGACGTGTAATGACGTGTAAACAGCAGCAGTAAAACAAGATACACAAAAGGACTTTGTTGGAATCACAAGGGTTTGTACATCACAGATGATAACAAGAAAGTAAAAAGAAAGTTTGCAAAATGGGCAAAACAATTGCCAATTATATATCATATTAGAATCTTGCATTTAACACACAAAAGATTGTTACAACATTGTGTATGTGTGTGTGTGTGTGTGTGTGTGTGTGATCACATTCCCATGTATGTGGGTGCATGTATGTGGTCAGGTACTCTCACATGGTGCATCAGGTGGAATCCTGATGTTGATACTGTCATCCTTGTTCACTCATAAATTGAAGCAGCTGAACCCATAGCTTGTCCATCTACCTGTCAAGCTGTCCTTATGTTCTCATGACAATTATCTATCCACTGGACCATCTCTCCATCCCCCCACCATGTTGTTTTTGTTGCTGTGGCTGTTGTTTTAAGACTATCTTATCTATGTAGTCTATCTNTGTAGTCCTGACTGTCCTCAAACTCAACCAGGCTTGCCATGAACTCACAGAGTGCCCCCTGCCTCTGCTTCCTGAGTGTTGGGATTAAAGACATATGCTACTATGCCCAGCTCACAATGTTATTTTTTAATTGCTTAAGACATATAATCGTAATTTCACCATAGATGATATACAAATAAAATAGTCATCATCATTATTAGTCACCTAGAAAATGCACATCAAACCACAATGAAGGCACCTCTTCATACCCATGGTATCTGTAGTAGGTATTGACAAGGATGGAGAAATCTAAGCTCCACGTGCTGTTGGTTGGGATGCAGAATGTGCTACTGCTTTGAAGAAGTCTGGCCATTCTTCCAATTATTATGCAGAAGGTTTCTATATAATTTAGTAATTCTGATTCAAGAAAAATAAAAACACATCTACACAAAAATTTATACCTAGATGTTCATGGCAGAAATATTCTTGGAGCCAAAGAATATAAACCACCTATGTCTACTCTCTATTGAAATTATATAAGCCAAAAACTGGGCTGCATCTTGAAAACATTGTGCTGAGCAGAGGAAGCCACACATTATGTGACTGTTTATATAACATGTCTAGAATAGACAGATTATATAGACAGAAGGTTAGCTGTTCCCCAGGACTAGGGTGAGAGAGCAGGGGCACAAAAGAGACATGAGCGCAAATGGTTCGTGAACAGTTTGAGCTGAAGAAAATTCTCTAAAATTAGATTATTGTGAGTCTCCCACAATGTAATTATGCTGGTTAATTTTAACTATCAATTAATTTTAACTATCAATTTAACATATCCTAGAATCACTTTGGAGATAGCCTTAGTGAGAAACTGTCTTTATCAGGTTAGCTTGTGGCTTTATCTGTAGGGGATTGTCTTGATTGTGTATTGATATAGGAAGATACAGCCCACTGTGGGCGACACTATTCCCTAGGCAGGGGTTCCTGAACTACATAAAAGTGAAGCCAACTAGCTGAGCATGAGCAAATCGGCAGCATTTGTCTCTCTCTGCTTTTGACTAGATGGGATGTGACTAGCTGCCTGAGTCTCAGCCTTGACTTCCTCTCACTGATGGACTGAAACTTGAAACTGTAAACCATAGTGGAAGATAAGAAATAAGAGGCATGGAAATGAGCAAAGACAGTGTTGGCACAAGGAGACCAGGCCAGTAAGTCAGCAGATACAGTGGAGACAAACAGAATTATGTGGAGGTACCAAGGGGAGACCTGTTTCTACTCTGCAAACACTCAGAATTCCACACCTGTAATGATGGTGCATACCTATAATTCCAATACAGGGAGTGTAGGCAAGAGGATCAGGAGTTCAAGGACATCTTCACCTGCATGGCTGCTAGGTGGGCCTAGCTCTGTGAGACCTTACCTCAAAAAATAAAGCTCAAACAAACAAAATAAAATCCATAGGTAGAGTCCATCCACCACCTTCTGATTAAGGCTGAATAGCTGGAGAATCATTTTTAAAGAATTTTACTGTTTGAAGCAATATTCACTTATATGCAACATCTACCTGTGGTCTTTAGTTCTGCCTAGTCAAGATAGACATGTTATTATGACATTTGAAAACTTTTGTTTGTTTAATAAATGATCCAGATTTGTACATTATAGAATGTATAAATATTTGTATAAACAGGGTCAGAAAGACAATTCTCAAGTTAGCATTGTATCTTTAAAAATAGAAGCATTTAGCCAGATGTACGGAAGAACCAGACACCATGTCGCTGGTCCAGCTCTTCCCCCTGTGGACCTGTGGGTACATGGCAGCTGTACATAAAAGGCAGGGCTGCTTNGGTGTTGTGTGTAGTGTTTACTGATAGCATATTTCTGGGATACTAAGAAGGAATTGTTGATGCTCCTGACATTCAGCTTAATCAAGACATGACCCTTCAGCCAACCTAACAATGTTTACATTACACAGACAGAAATGTTCTCTTAATATTCCATTAAATATTTAGCTAACACCACTAAAGCACAGTACAGACAGTAATGTAGCTGTATCAGAATGGGAAATCAATCAGGTTTCAATCTNGCTTGACAACNGTGCAGTACACCAGGCAAGAGCAGACCTGCAAAAGGGGAAGAAGGGATGGTTGGCCATGAACCAGAGATGAAACTAAACCTTNTGTGGTGGTTCCACATCTCACACACTGACAAATGTTTGAACTTGGAGAGGCAGATGCCTACAACCTGTCTTATATAGAGATGTCTCAAGAAGCCCCACTGACCATCTCAGGTACTTTCCTTCACCTTGTTCTTTTCACCCATGCAGTTTCATCCAGTATGTCCCAAAGTAAGAAAANACTNGGATTTGCATGTCTAAGCAGCGCCCTGGTAGCAACAGCAGGCATTCTTAAAAAACCTATTTAATTTTTGTGACCCTAACGAAATAGAAGTACCAACAGCCATAACAGTAATAATAATAGTTCATNTTTATTTAGAATAAAGTAGTAAGAGAAAACATTACATATATTGCTTTATTTAATTTATCTACTGGAGACAGCCATGTTGTTTAGCCTTTCAATATGGGATTTCATTTTCTTACAGTATATGAAACAAAAAAACTTACTCTATTGACAAATAATGTCCATAGAATGGTTATTTATTATTATAGTTTCTGAAAGCATGTTCAGCAAAAGTAATTTTTTGATCCCTTCTGCTCCTCAAAAGATGGTTTGGCTGAAGGAAAACAAGGCATGGATATAAACATATTTGTACACACGTGAAAAACTGTCAGAGTAAAAATAATCTTTAAAATGTTTAGAAAAAATTAAAATTATGCATTTTGTAATTCTCACACAACTATTAAATTGAATACTTTCATATGTTTGTACATCAACACTGTGCATTATACTAAATTATTCAAAATATTACCTGCATATTACTCTTTAAAACTTTTACATGAATACTTGCATTGTTTGCAAATAATGACAAATTATTTCATACTCAAATAAAAACTTTACACCAGAAAAAAAAGATACTCTGGATAGTAGAGATAAGTATTCTTCCCACATTCTGTTCAAAAAGGATCCATTANGCACCCCATCTTAGTTACTTTTCTGTTGCTGTGGTAAAATACCCATGACCAAAAGCAACTTCTAGATGAAGGAGTTCGTTTTGGCTTGTGGGTCCAGAACATGGTGGTGGGGAAGCATGGTACCAGAGCAGGAAGCTGAGAGAGCCCATCATCAAGCTCAGGCCAGAAGCAAGGAAGACAAACTTGAAGCAGTGGGAGACTGTCAATTCTCAAAGCCTTCCTCTAGTGACATCCTTCTTCCAGCAAGGCCACACCTCGTAACCTCCCCAAATAGTGCCACCAAGCAAAGCCATTCAAATACCCAGGCCTCTGGGGTATTTGAGTTCTCATTCAAACCACCACACACCCCAATGCAGGAAGGATAACTGGGTACCAAGATGGAGGAGGAGGTCAGAAGTGAGCCATGGGAGACAGAGTACTTCCNCAGTCTCCAGCAGGGATGTTCTGAGGACACAGCAGGCTGTTCTCTTCTGGGCTTATTCGTGCCATCCTGGTTCTCACAGAGAACAGAATGACTCCCTGAGGTAAACACAGTGGCAGGGATTTAACATGAAGCCGAGGAAGTGTTGCCATCCATACCCCTCACTCACATGGACCCCTGCGAGAAGAAGGAGATCACAGAAGATCCCAAATCTCTGTCTCTAATAACTGCTTGGGAATTTTTTCCTTTACTTTGAACATTTACTTTTGTACCTAGTTTTCTTTTGTTTTATATTTTTGGTTCTTAACGCTAAGACCCACACAACCTGAATCTACCCATGTAGAAAACTTTATTCAAAGAAAACATAGGCAATAATGTTACCATTCACTGAAAAGTCAGATTCATGGTGCATCTACTGTGGATGTCAAACTGGTGATGGTGGTGGTGGTAATAATAATAATAATAATAATAATAATAATAATAATAATAATAATATAGTAATAATAATAACCAACTAACCTGTGTCTAGTCAGTGCTGCAACTCTACAGTTCCGAAGCATACCCTGTCNTCATAGACTTCACCTTTGTCCCGTGAACCCACTGCTAACTTTGTTTCTCCATCTTCTTTTCACTGCGAATTACTCCCTTTTAAGAAAACTCACAGACACCTTACAACTCTTCTTAGCCTTGCTGGTCCCCAAACAGTACCAGCGTGTATGGGAAGGGAATCAGTCAGCGCCTTCCTCATGTGCATGGGAAGGGAATCAGTCAGCACCTTCCTCGTGTCCTACAGAAAGCCACCAAAAGCTTGTGATGAAAACAGACTAGAAAAGAGACTAGAAGCAGGGAGATGGTGAGTAATGATTAGAAGAGGAAAAGCTGGGCTGGAGGGGTGGCTCAGCAGTTAAGAGCACTGGCTCCTCTTCNGCAGGACCTGGGTTCACTTCCCAGCACCCACGTGCNGGTTCACAACCATCTGTAACTCCAGTCCCAGGGATGAGATGCCCTCTTATATTCTCAAAAGATAAATAAAAACATTACAAATTTTTTTTAATAAAATAGAAAATGGGAGAAAAGATAGTGAAAAGCCATTCATATTCAAAGCATCCCATAATAAAAGGCCTATGACAGAAACCTACAAGACTGGAAAATACTGGAATGGATGTTGGACACAACAGAGTCAAATCCCAGCCTCTAAGTGTCCCCCGTTATTTTCTTGGAAATGGTGAAGTAACCTGCCAAGGGACTGGGCTTAGCAACTGAAAGATGAAGGGCCGTATGCACTGGGTCTAGTTTCTTTCCAGCCCTCCTGCCTCAGGGCCCTTCCTGTGACTGGAGGACTCCTCCGTGCACCATCCTATAGCACTGTCTCCTCCTTCCATCTGCTCAGATGTTACCTAAGCACAAAGGACTCTCCAGGAAAAACGCCTCCTGATGGCTCCACAAGCTTCTCTTACCTGACTGCAGCCTTCTTCCTGGCACTTCCATTTGTCATTATCAGAATGCTTTTTTGCCTCCTTCGGTGGAAAGTGCACTGAAGGTCTGATCTAGTGGCTGCTGAATATCCAACANGGAAAATAACACCAGGCACAAAGCAGTCCCTCAGTGACAATGACCAACTCATTCCAAATGACCCAAAGGGTCCTCAGTTTCAGCNGAGGGAATTCCACACTGCAGCATCCGACTCTGTTTCAGGCAATCCCAGGCAGATGCCACTCTATGCTCAATAAATTGGTTTTGAAAGAAAGGAAAAGAATGACAGTGAAGGTAAGGGGACCTGGGACAGTGTAGGAAGAAGGGATATTAATAAATTCATACTTCTCTTTGTGGAGAGCAGAAGAGATGCACTGCTTGTAGGGGCTGTCTGGACCAAATTAAATACATTGTTTAGAGCCCTCTTATTTGGGGGCTTTAACATTTCATAGCACCATAATACATTGGGTTGGAATTTCAATAGCAGGTTTAATATACCATGCAAGCTAGTGTAGATTGTCAGATTGTACATATTCATGGGATCAAACACAGCCTCACTTCTGAGATGACTGGCAAAGTAGAGTATCAACAAGAGAGCAACAATAAAGAAACATGGGTATTTCAATTGCTATTTACTTACGACTTCTTACTAGNGAAAATAAGCAACCTGAAAGATCGTTTCTAATGATAACCTAGAACTAACAAAACAATGTTCCAAGCCGTCATATTTTTCCTTCTTCTCATACAAAAAAGCATTTTAAAGCAGCACTGTGAGGCAGCATTTCCGCCAGATGCAGTGATATCTAAATTCGAAGTCGGTTAATAATACTGCAGCTTTAATTCCTTCCCAAAGATATCCTTTGAACAGCTCAAATCAAATCAAGCCGGTACTTGTGGGAAATAGGTATCTCTGTTGAATCTTTGTATTTTCATTCGCAAGAACCTCCTGTGGATTGCAGTTACTTACCTTGACAGTCCTTCAGTCCAGAGTGGATATGGAACTTTATCATCAGTCTGTAGGCTGTGATAAGTTGAGCCCAGCCTTGCCACGCACTCGAGCATGGGAGTGTCAGCTCATGTCAGGACCACAGGCTCGCTGAGGAGTTAGTGTTATGTTTCCCCTGACAAATATTTTTGCATTTTTGTGGCTTAGTACTTCTTCTCTATGATGAAAATAAGATGATTGTGGCCTTGAGTTCTTAGGACGGTGGAAAGAGGGGCTTTGGAAATCAAAGATGAAGAAAACACTTTGAACTCAGGGCCAGACAGAATTCTTTCTGGATCCCCTGTTGGCCCGCTACCTGCAGGATGCCCAGCTCACTCACTGTGAGCATGAGGGGTGCTGCATCTATTATGCCATTTCATCTTGAAGGCCACCTTGTGGAACCAATGTCTTTACATTCTTTTTGCAAAACTGAAAGATCTTTAGTGGCTTACTCAAGATCCAGCCCTTCTCAGTGCACATTGGTCCTTCAGTGGCTTACTCAAGATCCGGCCCTTCTCAGTGCACATTGGTCCTTCGCAGACATCCACACCTCTCTCCGGAACATTCAACTGATTTGTATGAAAAGCAGTTCATGTTGTTTTAACACCCAGTCTCCACCTGGAGAAATTCTGTGAAAGGCCTGTGGCCAAGCCTGCTTCTGTGCCACATATATAGTTTCTGCCAGGCACTCTCTTTGCACACAGTCTCTATCTCAGCATGAGAGCTTTCTGCAGACCCAGGGCTTTCTCGTTGTAATTTAGAATGTCAACGGGAGTTCAGCTATATTGAACCAGTGTGTAGACTAACACCCACTCGAGCACATGTGCAACCATACCATGCACATTGGCATTGTTTACCCCCGACAGCAGACTGAGGTTCCTCCTTCCAGAGAAGAGGCCGTGGGCAAGCGCCGTGGAAATGTTGACACACAATACATTCCTCAGCATGCAGGTGCATTAATGAGCCTCAAATCCCAGGTCTGCGGATGTCACTGTCCATGCATCAAAGCAGAGGCATCTGGAGTGTGGGTGGAAATGCGAGTCACATCNACACCTGCATTAAATGTTTCCTGGAACCCACTGCAGAAGGTTCATTTTCCAAATGGGTTTTGTTAATTTAATTTATTTTGTTCTTTTTGTGGCTAGAAACCTAGAGGAAAATTGAGATGACTAAACGGGGTTAAACTGCCCCAGGGGATGGCTTGTCTGAAGACCACTTCCAGGCAGGGAACTGCATATAGAACACACAGTAATGACTACTGCTTGTCAAAGGATCTGATATGTGTTTTGCAGAATAAAACAGCTCGTATTTTCAGCACTTGATAAACCATTCTCTAGGGAAATGAGTGAAGGCTGCATACCGCTGTCTCTGCCGCCTAAACACACACTTGTTTGAAGTGAAGGCAGCAAAAAACAAGGNTGAACAAAACCCCTGCTGCTTCTGCTTGCAGCTTACATTTTCTTTCTGTAACATATTTTCTTGTAGTGGTAGAAAACAAGTTTAGGAAATAGAAGAGGAAATATTCCAGCCTGAAAATGGATTTGGGCTTGGCAAAATTGAATGAGGTGAAACGTGGAAGGTCACCTGTGTAGTCACGTTCAGGGGTTCTGCCAGATGAACCTGGTCAGAGTCCAGATGGCTCAAGAAGCCTGTGTTGGTCCTACTGAGGAATTAGCCCAGACAAGTCAAAAGAAGATCCACAGGCAAATAAAAAATGCATACGTTCAAAATAAATTCACGGTACTGTTGGGTACAGATGTGACTTTATTATCAAGGCAACTTTAGATGAAGTGGATACTTGATTGCTTGACGGGAGGGAAACAACCTCCCCTGCATAATTACTCTCTTAGGAGCACAATACAATTAAAACCACTTGGTCTGGTGTGTAGGGAATCACCTTCTATTTCCTTCTGCCCTGCATATTATTTATGGTTGTGGGTTGGGTTATACCCTGAATATCACATTTCTCATAAAACAACACTGAATAGTTGGCTGCTGCCGGGCTCGCTGCTCAACACTGAGTCATTTTGATTAGAGCCATATTTTATCACTTGAGCTACTTTAGATTTTTCAAGCTGTGAAAACTCTGTTCTTGCATTNGATCTTCATAAAATTGAGGAAAACCATCTCTGCTACCTGCTTAGTCTTACTGCAACTTGATATGCCATGTTGATATGCCATGTTGTATTGATACTCATGGGAGACCTGCTCTTTCCTGGATGGAGATGGAAGAGAAGGGGATTGGGGACTGGGAGGGGAGGGTGGGGGTGGAGGCTGTGGCTGGGATGTACAATAAGTAGATGAATAATAATAATAAAAAGGAGAGTTCTGGTAAGCTCATCCAGGTCAAGGCAATCTGAGTCATTGGATGTTTTCTGTGTGGGCCTGGGTGGAAACCTGAGCCATTCTCTGTATAAAGCACTAAAGAAGGACTGGGCCATGCTCTGAACTAGCGAAGTAATCAATCTAATTCAGATGGCCAATCCAGCCACTCATGAACAGACTGTGCTTGTGTTAGTTGAGTTAGCAACNCCCATCTTAAATCAATAAGGACTTTAAACTTTTATGAAATACCTTTATAAAAATATCTTTATGAAATATAAATCTTTATGNAATATCATTAAAATAGTAGCAGGCAGTTCTTCACCTTCACTTCNGGTATTCATCCCTCAAACAAAAGGCTTTATTTCACCANTGTCCTTCCTTTCCTTTCTTTAGCTTCCTTGTCTTACTGATTTTTAATGCTGCACNGGAAGCTGTGTGGTCCCATTATCTCCTGTTATTCCNCTTCCCCAACACCACTTCATCCTCTGTTTACTAGAAAGGAAGCNTGTGCCTGCAGGATCACCTTCCCTAGTTTCTTCAGTAATTTTTTTTTATCATGAATGGATTTTGGGTTTTGTCAAAGGCCATTTGTAAATCCACTGAGATAATCGTACAATTTCTGTCTTAACATTTATCATTTTACATATGCAGAATATCCCTGAATCCCTGGGATAAAGCTCACTTGGTCATGGCAAATGGCCTTTCTGATGTGCAGCTGAATTTTGTTTGCAGGTATTTTACTGAGAAGTTTTGCATCCATGTTCAACAGGGAGATAATGATTTTCCTTTTTATTTTGTTTACTATTTTTTTTCTGCATCTGTATCCAGTTTTCATATCAGAGTAACACTGATTTTTATAAGATAAGTTGGTAGTGTATCTTTCCTGTCTATTTTATGGAATACTTTGAGAAGCATTGGTGTCAGCTGCACTTTGAATCTCTGGTAGAGTCAGCAGTGAATCCTTCTAGGCCTGGGCTGTTTTTAGGTGGGTGACTTACTACCATCTCAGGCTTATTGCTCACTGGGTTTAAGTTGTTATAGTCTTGGCTTAATCTTAGTAGATCCTATGAACTTAGAAATTACTTCTAGACTTTTTGGTTCTTTTGGAATGTAGTTTTTTGAAATATGACTAATTATCTCTTGAATTTCATTGGTTTCTGCTGTTGTATCTCCCATTTATCGCTAATTTTATTCATTTGAATCTTCTCTTTCCTTTTGTTTGGCCAAGAATTTGTTAATCCTGTTTATATTTTCAGATAACCAACTCTTTGTTTCTTTTATTCTTTGTATTATTTTTTCATTTTCATTTCATTAATTTATGTCCTGATCTTTATTATTTCTTTCCACCTGTTGATTGAAGGCTTGTCTTTGTCTTTTTTCTGAGTCCTAAAATGCTCATTAAGTTATTCATTTGAGAGTGCTCTGACTCTTTAATGTGCATATTTATAATCATAAACTTCCCTCTTAGAACTACTTTTGTGGTACCTCACAAGTTCTGCTGTGTTATCATTTTTATTTGAGTCTAGAAAATTTTAAATTTCCCTCCTGATTTAAGGACACTATAGTCAGTAATTTGTTATTTGATCTTTTTGACTTTATCTGGGTGTAGCTTCTCTTGCTTTTGATTTATTTGATTGTGATCATATAGAATACAAATTATTTCAATTTTCTTATAATTCTTATGACTTACTTTGTTTTTTAAAATGTGATCTATTTTAGAGAAAGTGTCATGTCCTTCTGAGAATATTTATTCTTCACTATTTGGATAGAATGTCCTGTAGATGTCTGTTAAGTACATTTACTTGGAAATGTCATTGAATTCTGATGTTCCTTGTTGATTGTTTTTCATCTGGGTGACTTGTCTATTGGTGAGAGTGGGGCACTGCGGTCACCTACTGTTGTTATGTTAAGGTTAATCTGTTCCTTTGCTGCTAGCAGTGCTTGTCTCGTGAAATAGACTCTATTAATGTTTGGAGTGTGCAATAGTTAGCTTTGTCAGGTTGGTCCAACCTAGACTCACCCAGGAAAAGAGTCTCAGTGAGGGTTGGCCTGTAGCGTGTCTAGTGGGCACTGTCATAAGTTAATTGAAGTGGAAAGATCCAACACACTGTGGGTGGCACCATTCCCTAGTTCAGGGGTCCTGAACTCTAAGAGTGAACAAATCAGGCTGAGCACAANTGAAGGAGCACACACGCATTCATTTCTCTCTGCTCTTGCCTGTGGATGTGATGTAGTTGGCATGTGTGTAGAGATCAGAAGACAATTTTGTGGAGTCATTCTCTCTTTTCCCCATGTGGGAATCAAACTCAGTTCAGGAGGCTTGCAGAGCAAGCACCTTTATCTCCTGAGCCATCTTGGTGGCCCCAAGCTTGATGAACATTTCCCTTAATCAATATATTATCTTTTTTATTTCTTCTGACTAATTTTAGTTTAAAGTCTATTTTGTCAGATAGTAGGATAGTTTCATCTGTTTGCTTTCTAATTCCATTTGTTTGGAGTACCCTTTTCCTAAAACTTTCAACCTAAAACNGTGTCTTTGCTAATGAGGTATGTCTCTCNTAGGTGACAANCATAGATCCTGTGATTTTCTTTTTATGATAAGAATAAGCTAGCTNGGCTCAAGAGATGGCTCAGTGGTTAGGAGTGTGCACTACTCTTACAGAACATCTGAGTTCAGTTCCAAGCACNCATGTTGGTTGCTTACAAGCCTATAACCCCTAGCTCAAGGGGGATCTGATGGCTCTGGCTTCTGCATGTTCCCTGCAGTCATGAGCATATAGCAAATATATGTATTATTTTATTAAAAATAAAAGCATCTTAATAAAAAAGATATGCTAGTCCATCTTTGATTACATGATTGAGATCACTGATGTTCAGAGTTACTATTGAAAGATCTGTATTCGGTCGTCTCATTTCACTTTTTAAATGACACTTGATACTTTACTGTGCTTTATTTGCTTATTTAGTGTCCTAATATGTTTTTTTCCCCGTGGCCTCATAAATATGATTTTCTTTCTCTGGGTGTGTAGGATTGTGCTGAGTATCTTCTATAGTGTTGGCTTGGTGGTTACACTTTTCATTTTTTTCATAGTGTTTATTGTGGAACATTTTCTTCCTTCAGTTATGAAGGATAGTGTTGCTGAATATCATACTGTGAGTTGGCAGTTACGTGGTTCCATGCCCAGCCCTCCCAGGCTGTGGAGCTTCTGCTTGGAGATCTTGTGTTATTCTCGTGGGTTTGCTTTTCATTATGACTTGGTTCAGCTCTCCTGTTCCTGTTTTGTCCTCTGTACTTTGTGCTTTGACTTTAGTATGACATGACGAGGTTGTTTGATGGACTCCTGCATCTGTGGTTCTAAACACCTCCTTTATCTTGATGACTGCATTTCCTTAGATTTGGGAACTTTTCTGTATGATTTTGCTGAATATATTTTCTGTGTATTTAATTTGCACTTCTCATTCTTCTATGCTAATGATTCATAAATTCGATTTTTAATAGTGTCCCATAGATCTTGCATGTTTTTTGTACCTTCTGATGAATTAATCTTTGTTATTGTCTAACTGTGTTAATTTATCCCCCCTGACTTTAAACACTGATGTTCTGTCTTGTACTTTATCCTTTCTGTTGCTAAGTAATTTTTAAATTTCATTTATTAAAGTTTTACTTTCAAAATTTCAATTTGATGTTTTTCAGCATTTCTATCCCTTTATTGAATTCCTCTTTCATGTCCTGTATTGATTGACATCCTTCTTTTTCTTTTCTTTTTTTTTTGTGGGGGCGGGGTTTCAAAACAGGGTTTCTCTGTGTAGCCCTGACTACCCTGGAACTCACTCGGTAGCCCAGGCTGGCCTCGAACTCACAGAGATCCACCTGCCTCTGCCTCCCTAGGATTAAAGGCCTGTGCCACCACTACCACCAGGCTGACTTCCTTTTTAAAAATTCAACTGATGGCTTATATTTTTTTAATTAATTTAGGAGTTTGTGTCCTCTTTCGTTTTATTGAACATACTTATTGTCATTCTTTTGAACTCTTTGTCTGGGGTTTCACCTAATTCACTCTTATTTGAATCCATTCCTGTGGAATTGCCTTCCAGAACNTGTGCCTGCAGGATCACCTTCCCTAGTTTCTTCAGTAATTTTTTTTTATCATGAATGGATTTTGGGTTTTGTCAAAGGCCATTTGTAAATCCACTGAGATAATCGTACAATTTCTGTCTTAACATTTATCATTTTACATATGCAGAATATCCCTGAATCCCTGGGATAAAGCTCACTTGGTCATGGCAAATGGCCTTTCTGATGTGCAGCTGAATTTTGTTTGCAGGTATTTTACTGAGAAGTTTTGCATCCATGTTCAACAGGGAGATAATGATTTTCCTTTTTATTTTGTTTACTATTTTTTTTCTGCATCTGTATCCAGTTTTCATATCAGAGTAACACTGATTTTTATAAGATAAGTTGGTAGTGTATCTTTCCTGTCTATTTTATGGAATACTTTGAGAAGCATTGGTGTCAGCTGCACTTTGAATCTCTGGTAGAGTCAGCAGTGAATCCTTCTAGGCCTGGGCTGTTTTTAGGTGGGTGACTTACTACCATCTCAGGCTTATTGCTCACTGGGTTTAAGTTGTTATAGTCTTGGCTTAATCTTAGTAGATCCTATGAACTTAGAAATTACTTCTAGACTTTTTGGTTCTTTTGGAATGTAGTTTTTTGAAATATGACTAATTATCTCTTGAATTTCATTGGTTTCTGCTGTTGTATCTCCCATTTATCGCTAATTTTATTCATTTGAATCTTCTCTTTCCTTTTGTTTGGCCAAGAATTTGTTAATCCTGTTTATATTTTCAGATAACCAACTCTTTGTTTCTTTTATTCTTTGTATTATTTTTTCATTTTCATTTCATTAATTTATGTCCTGATCTTTATTATTTCTTTCCACCTGTTGATTGAAGGCTTGTCTTTGTCTTTTTTCTGAGTCCTAAAATGCTCATTAAGTTATTCATTTGAGAGTGCTCTGACTCTTTAATGTGCATATTTATAATCATAAACTTCCCTCTTAGAACTACTTTTGTGGTACCTCACAAGTTCTGCTGTGTTATCATTTTTATTTGAGTCTAGAAAATTTTAAATTTCCCTCCTGATTTAAGGACACTATAGTCAGTAATTTGTTATTTGATCTTTTTGACTTTATCTGGGTGTAGCTTCTCTTGCTTTTGATTTATTTGATTGTGATCATATAGAATACAAATTATTTCAATTTTCTTATAATTCTTATGACTTACTTTGTTTTTTAAAATGTGATCTATTTTAGAGAAAGTGTCATGTCCTTCTGAGAATATTTATTCTTCACTATTTGGATAGAATGTCCTGTAGATGTCTGTTAAGTACATTTACTTGGAAATGTCATTGAATTCTGATGTTCCTTGTTGATTGTTTTTCATCTGGGTGACTTGTCTATTGGTGAGAGTGGGGCACTGCGGTCACCTACTGTTGTTATGTTAAGGTTAATCTGTTCCTTTGCTGCTAGCAGTGCTTGTCTCGTGAAATAGACTCTATTAATGTTTGGAGTGTGCAATAGTTAGCTTTGTCAGGTTGGTCCAACCTAGACTCACCCAGGAAAAGAGTCTCAGTGAGGGTTGGCCTGTAGCGTGTCTAGTGGGCACTGTCATAAGTTAATTGAAGTGGAAAGATCCAACACACTGTGGGTGGCACCATTCCCTAGTTCAGGGGTCCTGAACTCTAAGAGTGAACAAATCAGGCTGAGCACAANTGAAGGAGCACACACGCATTCATTTCTCTCTGCTCTTGCCTGTGGATGTGATGTAGTTGGCATGTGTGTAGAGATCAGAAGACAATTTTGTGGAGTCATTCTCTCTTTTCCCCATGTGGGAATCAAACTCAGTTCAGGAGGCTTGCAGAGCAAGCACCTTTATCTCCTGAGCCATCTTGGTGGCCCCAAGCTTGATGAACATTTCCCTTAATCAATATATTATCTTTTTTATTTCTTCTGACTAATTTTAGTTTAAAGTCTATTTTGTCAGATAGTAGGATAGTTTCATCTGTTTGCTTTCTAATTCCATTTGTTTGGAGTACCCTTTTCCTAAAACTTTCAACCTAAAACTGTGTCTTTGCTAATGAGGTATGTCTCTCATAGGTGACAAACATAGATCCTGTGATTTTCTTTTTATGATAAGAATAAGCTAGCTGGGCTCAAGAGATGGCTCAGTGGTTAGGAGTGTGCACTACTCTTACAGAACATCTGAGTTCAGTTCCAAGCACTCATGTTGGTTGCTTACAAGCCTATAACCCCTAGCTCAAGGGGGATCTGATGGCTCTGGCTTCTGCATGTTCCCTGCAGTCATGAGCATATAGCAAATATATGTATTATTTTATTAAAAATAAAAGCATCTTAATAAAAAAGATATGCTAGTCCATCTTTGATTACATGATTGAGATCACTGATGTTCAGAGTTACTATTGAAAGATCTGTATTCGGTCNTCTCATTTCACTTTTTAAATGACACTTGATACTTTACTGTGCTTTATTTGCTTATTTAGTGTCCTAATATGTTTTTTTCCCTGTGGCCTCATAAATATGATTTTCTTTCTCTGGGTGTGTAGGATTGTGCNGAGTATCTTCTATAGTGTTGGCTTGGTGGTTACACTTTTCATTTTTTTCATAGTGTTTATTGTGGAACATTTTCTTCCTTCAGTTATGAAGGATAGTGTTGCTGAATATCATACTGTGAGTTGGCAGTTACGTGGTTCCATGCCCAGCCCTCCCAGGCTGTGGAGCTTCTGCTTGGAGATCTTGTGTTATTCTCGTGGGTTTGCTTTTCATTATGACTTGGTTCAGCTCTCCTGTTCCTGTTTTGTCCTCTGTACTTTGTGCTTTGACTTTAGTATGACATGACGAGGTTGTTTGATGGACTCCTGCATCTGTGGTTCTAAACACCTCCTTTATCTTGATGACTGCATTTCCTTAGATTTGGGAACTTTTCTGTATGATTTTGCTGAATATATTTTCTGTGTATTTAATTTGCACTTCTCATTCTTCTATGCTAATGATTCATAAATTCGATTTTTAATAGTGTCCCATAGATCTTGCATGTTTTTTGTACCTTCTGATGAATTAATCTTTGTTATTGTCTAACTGTGTTAATTTATCCCCCCTGACTTTAAACACTGATGTTCTGTCTTGTACTTTATCCTTTCTGTTGCTAAGTAATTTTTAAATTTCATTTATTAAAGTTTTACTTTCAAAATTTCAATTTGATGTTTTTCAGCATTTCTATCCCTTTATTGAATTCCTCTTTCATGTCCTGTATTGATTGACATCCTTCTTTTTCTTTTCTTTTTTTTTTGTGGGGGCGGGGTTTCAAAACAGGGTTTCTCTGTGTAGCCCTGACTACCCTGGAACTCACTCGGTAGCCCAGGCTGGCCTCGAACTCACAGAGATCCACCTGCCTCTGCCTCCCTAGGATTAAAGGCCTGTGCCACCACTACCACCAGGCTGACTTCCTTTTTAAAAATTCAACTGATGGCTTATATTTTTTTAATTAATTTAGGAGTTTGTGTCCTCTTTCGTTTTATTGAACATACTTATTGTCATTCTTTTGAACTCTTTGTCTGGGGTTTCACCTAATTCACTCTTATTTGAATCCATTCCTGTGGAATTGCCTTCCAGAACTTCCTAGATACCCGCTTCTCAGGGATCTTTTTAAAATGGCTTTTTGCCAGTGCTCCAGTTGAGTGCCAGAAGAAAGGATTTTCTCAGCCCACACGTGGTATGCAGACCTCAAGGATCCTGTCCGCTTGAGTACCAATCTGCTGAGTGATGAATGCATCTAGTGCTGTCAGAGATTTTGAGCCTCTGATTTTGTCTCCACTCTGGTCTCTTTGTTTCTTAACATAATTGTTACTGGAAGAANAGTGAAATTTTTTTTAGGCTTTCTCTTTGTCTTAAGCAGAGGTTCTGAGCTTTGTAGTTTCCCAAACTTTTCGTGGGAGCGGAGCCCTTACAGCCTGACTCTGAACTCCCTAACCTCCTCTTACTCTTTATAAAGTTTTCTGTCTCCCTTCACTATTGGAACTAATGTTTTTTCACCATTACATAAAGAAACTGTTTTCTCACTATCCCCCTTTGTTATCTAGCTGTCTGTATGTGGGTGTCTTCCACCACCTTAAGTCCTACTCCTCCGGGATTAGATCATTGTGTGGAATTTTTAAAAGACTCATACACTTTGGGTATGTGTAATGTTCACGTGGGACTACATTATAACAGAGCTGAAATGTTCTTGATCTCCACTGCACTGGACATGAAGCTGAGTAACCAAACCACCAGTCACATGCTCTCGGTGCTGGGCCTGCTCTTCGACACTATGAGAAGAAAATCCTACCTGCAGGAGCACCCACAACTGATGGACAGGCCTGCTGTGACATACAGTAACGTCCACTTTAAAACAATTGCCCTTTCAACTCCAGTCATTTGGGGGAAAGTAGAGGAGCAGTGTTAGTGTAATATATACTCAGATATTAGTTATTAAGGGTAAGAATGTAAAGAATATGAACAAAGTAAGACTAGCAATTAGCATTAGAGCAGTGGAGAAAAAAATAGAAGTAGGTAACAATAAAAACAAGAGGAGAAGAGATGGCAACTCCAGCTAAAGGCAGAGTACAAAGAGAAGGAGGCAAAGAAATGCAGTCAGAAAACCTGATACAACCCAGCACTCAAGAGGCTAAGACAGAAGACCTCCCTTCCACAGCTCAGACCAACTTGTGTTCTTTAAAAAAAAGGTTTCAAAATGAGAGAGTAGGGCTAGCTAAGCAGGGACCCTTCCCTTGGTTCTTTCTCTTTCCATTCACCACCCTATCACCCTAGACTCTGTCTAGACCATGTGGCTTTAATTACTACTCTTAGGTTCATATCATAAGTTTATGCCAGATGAGATTCTGACCCAAATATCAGCCATCTTCTAGACATCTGTCCTTCAGTATCCTTGTAGGCAACTGAAACTCCAGGTGTCCATGACTAAGCACACACTGCAAAGCTGCTGCTTGGCTTGTATCCTAACCTTGATGATGGTAGGGGNTTCTATCTCACTAAAGTCAGAATCTTGAATATGTAAGTGTCTTCTCCCATCCTGTGTTCACTTTTATAGCACATCTTACTTAATCTGCTCANCCTAGATCTTCCAAAACATTATTGCTTCCAGAATAGACAGAAAAATACANATCCAATTACATTGCATCCTCAATTTAAATCATTCACTGGTTCTTCCCTGTTTCTAGACCTTAGCTTAGCCTAAGAAACTTGTGAATAATGTATCCACTTTCCCCCATGGCTCCCTCTTCTTCTCCCAACAGCTACATCAGGCTACTTTGATTTTCAGAGGTACATCAAACNTTTTTTAGACTACTTTGTGTTTTCCTTTGCCATGGGGTATACACCAAACTCTTTATTGTATATCTTCATCTTAGACCAGTTACCACCTCTACTAAGAAGTCTTGCATAGAAACCCCTCTGAGGGTCACATACCCTCTCTCAGTACCTGTACACACTGCTGGACTCTTGAATGGCAATTACCTATTTACTTTCATTTGAGCAGCTCCTGGCATTGAGATGCTCTATTCTGAGTTACTTCATGCTGTAAAAAACAGTGGTTTTTGACTGCATTACCTTAAGAGACTCTACAAGCAGAATTTGAAACCCATTTAAGGGAGGATGACTGCAGTGTCTGGGGGGACCCAGAAACTGTACCATCTGTTAGGTATCATGTATCCATCACAAACTAATAAATGATTTTTTTCTGGGACTACCTATGCCAGAAACATAGACAAACAGACTCATGTCTTTACACAGTTCTCAGAATTTATTAAATAACAATCAGTTCACAAGATTTAGAAATTTCAGTGACAGCCATTTATCATAAAGTCTGTCTACTTTGCTGGCTTGGCAGAGGTAAATGCAAATTGGTTGTTTTTTACCTTAATCACTAATGTAAANTCCCACATCACACAGCANACGGTAAATTGAGTACAAGTTAGAGAGGCTGCCACGGAGTTCAAGAGTGTTTAGACGTGGGTGGAGAGAGTCTGTATAAGACAGCAGAGGGGGTCACTCCTAGAGCTGCTGAGTCAAGTGTGAGAGCAAAGCTGCAGAATTTGGCTATGAGGGGAGAGGCTGAACTGGGGTCAGAGTAGGAAACAGGTCAGGAACANAAGGGCATTCTAACAGCATCCCTGGTAAACAGGTAGCTAGGGAGTTCTNGAAGCAATTCATCAATTCTCCCCTGTCTCTAAGCCCTNATGTTCTCTCTTCTATTTTANCCTCTCTGTGGCTAAGGAATTTTTAAATTTCATTTACTAAACTTTTACTTTCAAAATTTCAACTCTTTTCAGTATTTATATCTCTTTATTGAATTCCTCCTTTGTGTCTTATATTGATGTTCTTTTTAAAAAATTTAACTCTTTGCTTCTATTCTCTTTAAATTANGAGTTTGTGTCCTCTTTTATTTCACTGAACATACTTATAATCATTCTTCTGAACTCTTAGTCTGGAATTTCACCTAATTCACTCTCACTCAAATCCGTTACTTTGGAAATGAGCTATCTTATCAGTTTATTGTGGAGATGAAACTGAATGGGGACATGGGTATATTAAAATCATATCAGTGAAACCAGGATCAAGAACTTACTGGACACATGAGATCAAGGAAAGGTCTGACTTCCTTTTTTGAACCCCATGAAGTGATGGACATGTAATACTAAGATGGTATTGCCCTATATCAGCCTAGATTTTAGAGTATGCATAAAGGACCAAGAACTCCCACTCTTGACACAGCCTACATAACTACACCACCATCTACCTTTTCACCAATCTGGACCTGGGACCTGATCCCTCCAGTTCTTGCTTCTGACCTATTTCCTACTCTGGACCCTAGTTCAGCCTTTCACATCATAGCCAAATTCTGCAGCTTTGCTCTCACGCTCTACTCAGCTCAGCAGCTCTNGAAGCAACTCCCTCCGCTGTCATCTACAGACTCTTTCTCCACCCACATAGGAACACTCTTGAGCTCTGCTGCAACCTTATAACTTGTATTCATTCTGTAGCCCACATGTATGTATAGAAATATGTAGATAAACTTACTGTGTGCTGTGTGATGTGGGAGTTAATATTAGCAATTAAGATAAGGACAAATAACCTGCATTTACCCCTGCCAAGNCAGCAAAGTAGGCAGACTTTATGTTAAATGGCTGTCACTGACATTTCTAAATCTTGTGAACTGATTGTTATTCAATAAATTCTGAGATGCTGTAGAAAGACGTGAGCCTGTTCATCCATTTCTGGCATAGTGTGCTCATGACACATGGCATACGCAGTGATTTTAGAACCAATGACTNAAGGCTGAATACACAGGTGAACCCCTCTTGAACTCAGGACCCCCAAACAGCTGTTGACCAGTATTGATGTACTGTTAAAGGGGAAATTTTTCATTTTCTGAAGGNTGCAAGGATCCATGTGCCCACGGAAGAACTTCACAGCCCTGATTTTCTCACCAGCTACATCATCTCTCTTTTAGCAATAATGTTTTCGTAGAGAATNGTGTTGAGTTCTTCNCCTCCATGAAGCCCTATTCTAATACTTCTACACACCACAAGTATTTACACCCTGANAATGCAAACATTTGTTTTTCCTACATAAGGAGGAGGAGAGTAGCTAGGATTATAAATAGGAAATATCCATGGTGTCTGTGGGAGTTGATGCGCTTTGCTTACTATATNTAAAGAATGGCTGATCGTTATTGCCCTGTTATGTTTGTATTAATTTGAAACTATTGTAGTACTCATTATACTTTGTACTATTTTATAGTTTTTAGGGTAATNATTTGTGCAACACCCAGGCACATTTACTAATTCTTTACTAAGAAAAAAATGATGATTTGTGTAGGGGTGTNTGAGATATTCTGTGCTATCTTGTGGAGATTCTCTTTAAAATAACTGCCCTTCTAAACACAACTCCTAATGTTAGTATCCCTCTCTATTTTCTGCTCTCTCTCTCTTTCTCTGTGTGCGTGTGTGCGTGTGTGTATGTGTGTGTGTGTGTGTGTGTGTGTGTGTTTTCGGCATGTTTTGTTAAGCAAATTTCATTTCATGGTGAGAAAATAATTTCTTAAATTCAACAAAATGTCAGCCAGGATTGACTGACTGATTCCTCCCTCCCTCCCTCCCTCCCTTCTTCCTTCCTTCCCTTACTTTCTTCCTTTCTTTCGTCCTTCCTTCCTGTCTTTCATGTTTCATTTTATTTGGTATTTATATCCAAGGCACTGGTAGAGTGATTGCATTTATATTTTTTTGAACTTCCTTTTTTTCTTACCTATCTCAATTAAGTCTCAGCCTCCAATTTAGTTTATAAACAATATATGAAATTTTCTTAGCCACACAACATACCTTTCCTTTCTTTATAATACATGAGGGCAGTTGACCTCATTGACTGAATTAGTAGTGCCCACNCATATTTACTACTGTCTANTGAACTCTCAAGGCCAGATAAAGATAAGAAACAAGACTGAAACTGTAATTAGCAGTTTTTGATTGTTAAATATCTGTCACCTCTTGGTAGTTTTCCCAAGAATTCTTAATTGTCCACNTGACTAAGACTTTATATCCTTATGTCACCTGCTTTTGCTCCCCCNATCACCAGTTTTGGAAAGAATTTTGTCAGATCGCCAGATGTACACTGTTAGCTACTGAAGAATCTCTGGGCTGTCTTTAGCTGCTCTGTGAATACACTCATTTATCTGCTCATTTGTTTTTAAGGCAATGCTGTCTGGGTAATCATGTGTGAATCTTTATTGAACACTTATGGATGAGCCACCTGTTCTTACAAATTAGCTGAGTTCTCGAGAAGGCCCAAATTAGTGAATTAGTTGATGAAGGAAATTTGTTGCAGAGACAGCAGGCAGCTAAGGACTTTTTCAGCTTGTCAAAGGTATTGTTAGTCTNTGAGACTGGCGAGGAATCACAAAGATACCAAATGAACAATTCTAGGCAGTGACCTAATACCTTAAGCTCACTAGAAGAAAGTGAAATTGCCAGTCACATCACTTGAAGAGATCTTTGCTGNTCTCAGGCCATCATCCAGAAACTTAACTAACTTTTGTAGAAGTGAAAATTTTTCCCCACTGATCAATGTGGAGATCAGGAGAGAATCACGAGAAATTCATGGGGAAGTAGGCTTTCTCATCCACTTGCGCATCTAGCCACTTTAGACATGGAACAAACCTCAGAAATCTCTCAGCCCTCTTATACCCCAGATTGATGTGAAGCCTTTGCTTCCTACAGTCACTTAAGTGATGAACAGTTCCAGTGAGTGGAGCTGCCCTCTTGAACCTTGTGTTGGCTTCTACTCCTATGGTAGAAGTTAGGACTGAGGCAATACAAACCCAGAGCATTGAGTCACTTTCCTGCACATTACAAGTCCCCCAGTTGTCCCCCTGCAGCTTCATATTCTATGTGTCAACACTCAAGTAGTGCTCTTATTTCTGATAGAAATAAGTACACANCACTGTAAAGGAAGCAACCAGAGCGGGGACCTTAAGTGTCTTCTCTGCTGAGTCCTGTGGATGACACTGTGACTTGTGTCACATTGCCTTGGTTTTATTCACTCAGGAGAGAGGAAAGATACATCTTTGATTCAATTTTTATGGAGATACTGGGCGAATCTGCGTGCAGATGTTGCCAGTTGAGGTATCCTCTCTCCTTTTGACTTTGTATCATGGAGGTTATAGAATTTCATTTTAGAAATTTGAAACAATTTTTACATTGTGTGTGTGCGTGTGTGTGTGTCCATCTGTCTATCTGCATGTACATGTGGCAGTCAAAGCACAGCTAACAGGAATCTGTTTTCTCCTTCCATCATCTTCTGCTTGTGCTCTGGAGATTGAACTCAGGCTCCAGGGATTGAACTAGGGTCATTAGAGTGACATCACACAGTCCATACTGACTAAGCCATTTCACTGGCCCATAGAAATAGTTGTAAAAATGGAAAAGCCTAAAGAAGGAAGTCTGAACATGCCTCTGAGTTTTATATATGTGTGTGTTTTACTGTTAACAATTTGAATTTGTCCTTTGACCTATGTTTCTGGATAGTTACAGATACTATAGGCATACCCCTGGGATCCCTACAGTGTTATTGTCAGTAGGTAAGAGGGAGGGGCAGTAGAGAAGACACAAGGAAAGCATATTCTCTGGGTAGAGAGACATCTTTGTCTTTTTCATTCACTCTTGGGGTAAGAAAGTGATTATTATTCAATAACTANCCACGGAACACATTCTGTATCCCAGACACCATGCAGGTACGTATAATGTCACCTGTGGTGAGTGGGAAAGTGGGAGAGAGCTTGGAAATGAAAAGTTTGACAAGATGACAGAATTTGTAGCCACATTGTTTTAGATCAACCCATCCAGCACTGACTGTCTAGCATCACGGTTTTAGTGCTACTGTGATAAATTCACATGTAGGAATTTTTATCTGGATTGTCTCTAAAGTAGTAGGCTGCATGAAACCAAGAAGGATCAGTCTTGTTTCCGCAGAAAGTGTAGAGTCTTTTGAAAATTATATAAGTCAGGGTTGACTTTACCACCAGTGAATGGAACCTCTTGGGATCATCAGCTCTTAAGGGATCTTAGGGCCTCCCATTTACCCCACTCTGCAGCTCCTCTCCATGGCAGAATCTTTCCCCTGACATATTCAATGTTAATTATCAACCGCTTTTTGAAACTTTTAGAACAGGAAGGCTACTTCTGCGCGAGGTTGCCTATTCTAACTAGCCATAGCCATCACACTTATATAAATCTGATGATATCTCTAGTTTCTTGTGTTGAAATAAAGATCAAGTTTCTGGGAACTTTGTTGAGCAGTAGAATTGAGGAAGTTATTGTTTTCATATGATTCAAAGACCAAACAATCAAGAAAAACCCTTAAAGAGTCAAAGTGCTCAATTCTTCCAGGAACTAGTGAAGGAAATCATGATGTGTGTCCCAGAACACCAGAGATATGCTGTAGTGAGGAGCCTGCTTTGAGAGCTATCATGTAGAAAGTTGATTGACTTACTAGACCATTTGAGAGGTGGCCATTCTTCCTCATTGAGTTATAATGATGACTCTTGNGTTGTAGGGGGAGGCAAACTTGGCCTTCTCAGCACTGTGTGGAGTCTTCCAGGGTACAAGGATATTTGAAGAGCTGAGTTATTTTAATAGAAACTGTGACTATGGATTTAGAGTTTGAAACACTCTACCTGTNTTTGTAGCTGTGAAGATACTCTGCTGTACACAGGATGATACCATGAGAAGGCCAGGAATGGAATGTCTTGATCTGAGCCAAAGCAAAAGCTGTCCTTCTGCACCAAGGAAATGAAAATCAATTTTAATTGTCAATTTG